>JAHWFP010241431.1:8185-46778 GCA_023313725.1 Lithobius niger
TAACAATTTAACCCTCCCACGTTATTTCTTTTGGTTCCGATACAATTTCTGACTTGACCTAGCCTGGCTTTTCTCACGTTTGCGCATGTAAATTTTCCCAATTTCCAGTGTTTTTCACGTTTTGAGTTATTTTATCGTTGACTACACTTGACAATGGTCTTGCGTATATGCTAGCCTACTCCACATCCTCAATGGTGGAAGGTGGAGAGGATCCCGGGTATAATCGATGTAGCGCGTTTTCACCAGGTTATACCCCCGGAACTTGCATGCGCAACTTGCCGAGCTAATCTTAAAACAGATGCCGGGTGTTAGTTAATAATCTTGGCTTTTGACCAATAGGAGAGCTCGATATTCAGAAGTTTCGCGTAAAAGAATAGAATAGAATGTGTCGACCAATAACCTCACAGGTTTTTTAAGGCCCAAGCGGCAGATGTAAGTGGAAAGTACCACCATAAGAACAGTTGTTTTTTGCCGCATTAGGGAGGAAACCGGAGTGCCAGGAGGAAACTCTCGTGCAACGGGCGGGACACAACCGGAGAAAAACCCCGTACATATACACTTCCCTTCACCAGGACAGAGCCCGGATCTGTAAGAAGCCAGATAGATGTACAGCTGGGACCGATGCCCATCGAATCTAACGCCCCAGTGCTCGCAGCTATACCCGCGCACCCCCGTAAGGGCGCGTTTATGCAACGACTCGCCTTTGCATTCTCGCAGTTAGAACTCAATAGCGATGGCAAAGGTGACATTGCCATGGTAACAACGCTAAATGGATTAGCTAAATCCGACATCGTTTGAGTAAATACTTGTCTTATAATCCGTGCCAATAATATAAAGAATTCGTCATGACGAAACAATTTTCCCAAACGTTTCTGAACTCACGTTATTTTCTGTTTTCGTTGCGAGGCGGCGGACATAAAACCGCACCATGTTGATTTCTAGCTTCTAGCTGCGAGAATGCAAAAGCGAGTGGCTGCATAAACGTGCCCTTAGGGCTCGTTTATGCAACGGCAAATTTCTCGCTTACTAGCGTTCACTTGGTTAATACTAAATCTGCTGGCTGCTTCTCGCCTTTACCGAAGAATGTGGCTTTCAAGTTGTCTATACGTATAGTAACCATGGCAACAACGCGGACGCGAATCTCCTCCTCCTGCCTCGCGACACGACGGACGGATCGTGCAATACGACAGCGTCGATTAATGACAACAAGATAATTTTTACTAATGCACAAGGCGACGGACAGATTTCTGAATGCCGGTATTCGATGGTTTGTCTTCGATTCGACAGTCCCGAAATGGACGCCATGTTGGATTTTGAATTCTCGCTGCGAGTAGCTATTTATTCTGCCGTCGTTTGATCACTGCTAGAAGCTGTTTTTTCAGCGAGAATAGCAAATTTTGGAAATAGCGTGAAATGGCAACAATGTTGTAGCAATGTTTGAAATGACTGTAGCACTTTGTTATTTATCCGTGTTGTTATTTATAATACATTTAATTTGTTGCCTATTACCGCATTCATTTAACAGAAACGGGAAATTAATCGTAAATACATAACGGTTGCCTAGCAATAGCGTTCGGCGAGCGAGAAGGTTTCGTTGCGTAAACACGCCCTAAGCGAGGACTTTTCGTTGGGAAGAAATAATTTTATGAACTGAAACACTGGTAAGCTTATAAAACGGTTAATTAAGTTTTAAATATTAACATACGCAAAGAATGTTTTGTTCATTTGTTATGTATTTAATTTCATTTGGCACATTTCGTTCATAGGTTACGGAACCTGACAACTTTCATTAGCAGAAGTCGAGTGGTTACGTTATGCCTACAGACAATATTTCAGTTCAATTAGGAACCGTTATTATTTATCAACGGGGTGGGCTGGCGGATTGTTGTCATCACTTAAAAAAAAGTTCATGACGCCCGCCTTCCCCTTTGGTGTTAGTGAATATTTTTGCCCCTCTGCCACCCCAAAAAAGTTCATTTTCATAAAATTATTGTACGAAGTTACTAGGCCTACTTTAAATACATTGTGGGATGTACAGAGCTAAATAAATTTATTACATTAACATTCTATAACTTCCTGTGCTTTCTATAACTTCCTCTCTCGCAGTTTTTTCTGCCCCCCCCCACACCCTCTCCTGATAGCATCATCCAAACAATTTTTTAGCCCCCTTCCCTCTTCATAACAATTTTCGTGACCCCCTCCCCCATCATTTTCGCCCCTGATATTTTTGATAAATAATGAACGGTCCCTTAGAGCATTCTGACAAGATTTTTTAAAAAACTGAGATTATTTTACTATCTTAAATTAAAATACAGTTTGACACGAAGCTTAAAAATAAGCTTGTTTGTGTCAACAATTTTACATAATTACAACAAATAATTTACAGTTTGGGGTAAAAAAGAAGACAACAGTAAAAGCATAAAACAAGTAAGTGCCGAACAACTTACTCAGTCATGTGAATTACACAAATACTTTTAAATAATAAAAATAACAAATACAAATGCATTCATACAATTGAAATATTTTCAGAAAGCATGACACTGCATGACAAGGTGGTATGACGTCAATTACGATAAAGTTTGTTTCATTTTTCCGACTGTTTTGCTTCTTGGAGTAGGAAAAACAGTCTCCCCAGGTTCCAACCCGCCCCCCCCAAAAAAAAAACCATATCGTCTTAATTACGATTTTGTTAGTGTGTTTGTCTGCTTGGGATACAATAACGTTCCCAAGTTTATTTGATTCGTAAAAATTTCACGATAAAGGGGATTTGTTGCATGAAATTTACGAGTTTGAATACGAAGTTTCGATCTCAATCAAATATTTCGAAGATATTCGGATTTTTCGTTTGATGAGTAAGCCTATTTTTAGTAGTGGCGGTAAAAGAGACCGATCAATAAGGCTAACGGCCCTGAGGACTACTGGAAATGAACATCATAAAGCCACTTGCCGTAATATATCATAGACCGAGGGCACACGGAGGTTTCTTAAGTCGCTTTACCTTACGTCGACTTGAACTCGCATCGCTTTAGGAGAGAGGTGGTTACACGTAGGTTCGAGTTGGAGTGAGTTAAAACGACAGCGAGGGTTCCTGCGTCGCGTTTATCTAATCCCCCATCAAGCAAACCCCTCCTTATTCCCAAGTCCCCATTCAGCTAGCTGGCTTTCGATTTCGTTTTAACGAAGTGACAGGCGGCCGTCCTAGTTTCGTGACGTTTACGCGCGCTATTTTCAACCAATCACAAGGAAACAATCCTTAGAGCGACGTGGAAAATGGGTTTTAGGTGGGTACACGTAGGTCGTTAAAGCGCTTCAACTCCTTACGTCGCCGTAACGAAGTGGTTTGAGATAAAGCGACTTGAAAGTGGGATTAGGTGGTTACACGGACGTTCTTAAAGCGCTCTAAGCGACTTAAGAAACCCGAGTACCATCGGTCATAGTAAAAGTTCTTTTAGTGTGAATGTAGAAAATAATTACAAAAGGCCAAAAAAAAAAACCCAAAAACAATGAAACTGCCGGTTTCACGTTTGAAACAATAGATCGATTTCAAACGAATTTTTGAGTTCCCTAAGTCTACGGAAATACAGCATGTGAATAACAATTTCTAACAAAAAACATCTCCCAATTTTTTTGAGTGTAAAGTTGCACGAGAATTACACGTTTTTGAGAATTACATAAACGTTTTAAGCAGAAAAGTTGATTTTTATTTTTGTCATTTATTTTCTCAGTTATTTTTTATTTTGTTGATTTCAATTTGTGATGGCGTTTGAAAATTGCTGCTACAGTTTCTGCCACTGTTGTAGTATTTCGAACACAAGTTTTGTCTCGTGTTACAATAAAAAGAAGAGGCTAATTTAGTTTTACTGAACTGGTAAAATAGACTGCCTTGCGTAAGAAATTAAAAAGAATTTGGGAAAGAAATTATCAGTCAGTTAGGTTTAAAATTATCGTCCTTCACGTGAAATATTTACCAGGGACAATATTTTCACACAATTGCCTAAAGCTTGTCACACACTCCTCCGTTCCGGTCCGTTCCGTCACGTCATGTCACGTCGCAGGCCATCAAATTTCTGTTTGGATTAAAAGCATGTAAATTAGACGAGCCACGTATACGCCTCCGTCCCGTTCCGTGACGACCATCGGCTCACGGATGGCATTGTGGAGGCAGTATCCTTTCAGTCAAAAACTGATCGCATCGGAGAAGTGTACGCACCTGCCGTCAGTCGACGGTCGTCGTCGTCCGTCACGCGCCTGCGCACAACGCCTTTTCACTACTAAATACAGATGCGAACCTATTTCAGTTGCCTTCTGGACTTAAATGTTATCATGCCCAAGCGTAAACAATTAATACGCAACTTACTACGACTTTCTGTTTAATTACCTACTTAACGTCACTGCAAGGCCTTCTTTATTTGCATTGCCAATTAGAGCGCGACGAAATTTAAAAGCTCAGCGGAGCCAACTAAAACGGTTAGCAACGGAAGCAATGTGCGCTGGACCCCATCCGTTGCCGTCAGTCGTCGGAATGGGACGGGGCGGAACGGAACGGAGAAGTATACGACAAACTTTAGGGTATATTCATGCACTAAAAATTAATTCCCAAAAGTTTTATTAGTTGCTTTTTCTATCATTTCTACAGCAAATCTGACATGCGATGGCGGCGTTATCCAGATGTACTCGTAAAGATCATTGTAGAATTTTGGTGTGCAAAATCATCTCTCAGTACCTTCCTACAGCACCGAACAGAGCGAACAGAACGCATCACTGTTAGAGACAGTTTGGCTCCAAACTTAACGTCGCGCGTGCGCAGTGATATGATGTTGCGTCAGCCGTTCAGTACCTTCCTCAACTACAACACAGCTCAACAAGCTCAGCAGAGTATTCGATACGTCATAACTTCACCGCGACCAGACCTGGCTAATGGATTTGACCAGGATTGACTAACAGATGTGACCAGGCGATAGCAATGCCAAATTGCGAACCATCTCAGGGAGGTGGTTTGCTGGGGTGGAGGTTTGAGCATGCGCGAGGTAACAGTTTTGATGAAACCGATTCATCGCTGACGATGTTGACGTCAATCAAGCCGCATCAACACGGATATTAGCAGGGAATGAGCCAAACTGTCACCAACAGTCGTGCGTTTGGTTCGCTCTGAGTATTTGGTCGTTTAGGAAGGTACCGAATGTCTCTGTTTTGTGGTGTGAATCCTAAACATGTGAACGAGGGGAGGTGAATGCTCGGCCGGGTCTTGGACAGGGACGACGCTAGAATCACTTCGTGTGGAGGCGGCAGTGGGGTAGCAATTTTAGCGAGGGTGGGGGCGAACCGAAAAATGCTATTTTTGCGGGCCCCCCCTTAAAAAAAAAAGAATAAAAATAAAAATAACACTCTTACAATTCTTTCTCACGTCAAACGTTCTTAACTGTTTTCTACACCATTTTTTTTTTTTTACATTTATAAAACCAGCTGAAAAACAGATGATTTTACAACTCTCACAGTAAAACCTGGGGTCTATTGATGTGACCTAACGTCCTTCCTGTCGCTGTCCTGTCGCTGTCGCTGTCCCCCCCTTAGCGCCGTCCCTGGTCTTGGATGAAAAATAGCATACCAGACTGGGTTAGACAATATGGCCGCTAAAAGCGCCACTCATGCGATTGGTTTGTCTTGTTGCCGATTTTTGAAATCCGTGGACGACACCTTCCTTGAAACACTTTTTGGATAAACGAACATGTCGCTATTTACTGAAGAGCAATGTACAGTCGAGAAATTGAATAGCTTTGTGGCAAAAATACGGAAATTATTTATTTGTACGTGCATTTCCGGGTGATCACTGGGATTAAAGGCCGGTTGCCACCAAATCATCATTGCAGCATCTAGGCCTAACGACTTCTCTCTCGCAGGAAGCAAAGGAATGCACAAAGCAAAAATTTTAAACGCTACAAACAAGCCACGTGACTCTTTAATTATTGAGTAAAAAAACTGGTACGCCCTCGTGCACTTGGAAACAAACTGTAAGGCTTAACGATATTAGCGTCACTAGATGGCGCCAGGGGAATTTCTTTATATTTTTCCGTGGCACCATCTAGTGACACTAATATCGCTAATCTTTATAGCTTGTTTCCAGGTGCACGAGGGCGTACCAAATTTTACTCAGGAATTCAGGAGTCACGTGGCTTGTTTGTAACGTTTAAAAGTTTTTCTTTGTGCATTCCTTTGCTTCCTACGAGAGGGAGAAAACTCATTAGGCCTAGATGCTGCAATGCTAATTTGGTGGCACCGGCCTTTAAGTTAGTGAATTACTAAACTTTTTGTTAGTTGCTTCTCATTTGACAGTAGATGGCGGTACATACCGTACAACATTTTGCCGATTCGATTTGCTTCGCCAATTCCCAAACAGACCTCGAAGAAATGACATGGCCCACTCGTGGCGGCCATTTTGTCTACCCCTCTAATAGGGTTGTAGGTCGGGCCGAATAGTTTACTGCCATGCCTCGAAGCAGGGATTATCTACCATCGCTAGCGTGCATCGGAGCTGGTAGGCCTGCAGGGCTCTTCGAACTTATTTTCCTGGTGATGATCGTTACACTCAGTGAAATAAACACGATATGGCGTCACCGAGGTGACGGGATCATTCCTCGGTTGGGGTTTTGACCGCACAGTTAACCAAATGATTTACGATGCACTAACTCGGAGGACGTCTGTTTATTTGCGCCCTGATTGGTCCGCTTTGACGGGTGATTCATTAGGGGAGCAATCGGTCAAGACAACGAGTAGCTAACAAAGTTGCGGTTTGGGGGGGAACACTGTTCGGACTCGACGGTGATACGCACGGAATCAGGAAGTTGTGTTTTTTCTTCTTCGAAGCACTGCCATCACCCACCAAGGTCGCCATTAATCTTGGTTCGGAGAGACGCAATTATGCATTTTTCAGCAAATCGTGACGAGACTTTAGGAAAAAAGACTAAAGGAATTCCATTGGTCAACGTGGCTCACAGACTAAAAGCAAGGATCGGGTCGTAGAATTCCTACATTTTCTTTATTTCCTACCTTTTTTTGGAGCGAAGCGAGGGCAAAGGCCGAGCGGAGCTACTTTTCTGAATCCACTCCAATGCAACCATTATATTCGCATCGCCAGGGATGAGCACAACCACTGCCAGGGATGAGCACAACCACTGCCAGGGATGAGCACAACCACTGCCAGGGATGAGCACAACCACTGCCAGGGATGGGCACAACCACTGCCAGGGATGAGCACAATTCCATTTCAATGGATTTGAGTCAATTACCTGGACATCGACTGTGCAGCAAGTCAAATCAAATCCATTTATACTTACATATACCGTTGATAAGCAACCAATTCCAGATCAATTCCAATTCAATTTCATGAGTCTGAGTCAATTCCAACCAAGTCACTGACATGGTTTAATGCAATTCAAATAATTTCTAATCAATTAATTTTCGTTTCTCGTTCTGATAATCAATTCGATTTCAGTGACTTGCTGTTGAGCCAGTCAATTCCCCATTGATTAAGGAAATATTTTGACCAATTCCATTCAACTCCACCCAATTCCGCCTAAGTCCGGCATAACTTCAAGTAAATTCTGACAAAATTTAAGGTATTGTTGAAAATTTAGTCGATTTTGCTGAATTTTGGGGCCTGAACTGGATAAATTGATTTGAGTTTTGTGGAATTGGCTTCAATTTCAGGTTGAATCAAAATCAGTCAAATAAAAATCATATCAAATCTAGGCAATGACAATCCGATGACATGATGGTAAGTCAAGTCAACCTGAGCGCATCATGGGGCTAGTTGCTGGTCATTCGGTCAATTCCTACCAAGTCAGTTTATAATTTCGGCAAATACCCAAGTCAAGTCCAAATCAAGTAAAGAGGAATTGAAGATTTGTAAAGTTAATTCCATGAATTCATAACCTAGAATAGTCAAACGTAGAATCAATTCCACTACGTCCAGAAAAGTGGAATTGAGTCAATTGAGTGGAATTGAGTCAAGTCCGGAATTGACTTGCGCCCATCACTGACTACTGCATCAATTTAAACCAGATTTCGTACATTGATAGCGTTCCACCCAGAGGAGGTTTTAGCAAAGAAAATTTTAAATCGGACGTGTTGTTGAGGAATAATCAAGGTAAGAAAATGCACAGGTGGTGTGAGCTGCTCACCTACTTGCTCACTAGTAGTTTGCTCACCACCGTCAACGTCATCCAGCGACATGCTACAAAAACAAAAGGACAAAGAAACAAGATGCGATGACGCAACCGAAAAGATGAGCCACAACGTCGTCTCCAATGCACCACGGGTTTTTTTTTGCAATTGCTTTGCTCCATTTTGTCTACGTTTAACTGATGGTGCCCTATTTTTTAATTCCTCATTTTCCTACTAATTTTTTTTTACGGACTTGTCGTGCCCAACACTTTTTTTTTTAAAGAGATTTTATTCTTTAATCTTGTCGAGTTCATTACTAACTGCTAAAAAAACGGAGAAATATTCAAGAATTTATAATCCGCAAATTTCCCCTCGACGCAATCATTATCTCAGTCTTATTTTTATTTTAAGTAAAGCAAATTGGCTGCGAAATTGTCACTAAGCTAAAAATGGTTGAATTATTTACTTCTAGATTTATATTTTTAAATTTAGTTTAAAATTCCTTATTTTTAGCTACTTTCTACCAAAAAATTCCTTTATTACCTGATTTCATTTTAGCTAAAACCCATTACAAAACTGTGACCGAGCCGAAATTAGGGCCTCCAGTGCGGTGTATTGCCGTTTCGCCGAGTTTTAATCAATTTCTTAATTTCGCAGAATCCCGTTTTCCCCAAATTACATGCCGCACTTGCGCTGCTGTGCTCGCTGCTGCTAAACTTATAACGTCGGAAACCGCAATAATCACAAATTCCGTCCAATTAGCAATGCTTCTTTAACTTTTGCAATATTAAACTTTTTTAGAATATTTTGGTTCGGTGAAACGGGAGGACGTATCCAAACCAAGGCAGGAATTGAACTTTCAGGTTTTTCGGATTGTTTCACTCAATCCCAGAATCCTTGAATTTATCCCGAAATCAGAGAATTTTTCTTCAAGACGAATCAGGGGTGTACATATGACATTACCTGATATGGGGATGGGGTGTATAATCGTACGAGTAGAATGGGTTGAGTCCCACAATTTGTGGGGGCCCCCATAATTTCTTTTACCCAGCATTGTTTTTAAAATACATACATTAAAAAAATTTCTCATCTTAGTTCCTTCTTTATAGCTGCGGAGAGTTGGTGGGGGGGGGGGGTGGAGGGAGGAATCGACTTTGGGATATCACTCTAGATGGGGTATAAAAAAATTGTGACTAAATATTGCCGGGGTGGAGTTACAAAAGGGAACATTTGTGTAATTTGTGACCGGACCATGAGTCAGTGGTAGACCTAAGGGGGTGGAGATGGGGCAACCGTCTCCCCCCCCCCCTTTTTAAATGTCCTATTACTGATTACATGCTACTTACGTAAAGGTAAGGTCTCGGAATGATCCCATGTGTTAAATAACGAATTAATTTATTTATTATTTAATTAATATAATAAATCACAAGATAAAGGGTAAACGAAACAAACAGCTTGCATCAAAGACTGAACTTGTGAGGATACAAGGTACACTAATCTAGGAAAAAACAGTCTGATCTTTAAGTCCAAAGGGCCACAGAAATAGGTTTGCATCCCTCGTCGATTTTTAGTCTTCTGTACAGTCAAAACGGCAGAGAGTACTTGCAACAACTTTGTCCGTGCGTCTGTCTGTCGCTTTTTTTTCAATTTCAGAACAGTACCAGTTAGAGAGAAACGGTTTTCGCCATTAGACACAGTCACCAAAAATTAGTCAGAAAACACGGCAAATTAAAATATCGTTGCTTCATTATAGCTCATCGGCTTTCTCGACACAAAGGCCAATGAAATAACAACATATGATTGTCGCATTTAAACACCACAGGAAAACACGCAACCGTAAAAACAAAAGGATTTAATAAACGACGAACATTAGTTTCATTTCAAATAGTCTCGAAATCGTGTTGCATGGATGAATATGCCTACTCTCGAATCAAGTTTTCCCGGTTAGCTGCTACTTATACGAAATTAAAACGGCAGGTTAAAAAAAATTAGGCCTAAAAGCTGAAAATTAGGCCTTAGTGACGGTGCCACAAACGTTATATCTCTATACTGTGTGGCACAAATGAATAAGCGGGGTCTGGAATCCAACTCTCTGTTAGCTGCTGCTTACAAAATTAAAACGGTACGTACAAATTAGGCTAATAGCTAATTACGCCTAAAATCTAAAACTAGGCCGATGAAACCCAACACATTTTTAACTAGCAGACATTTTTGTGATGATTACTACTTTTATATTATGTAATAGAGATCGCTGTTGCAGTGCGTGACAGAGGTGTGCGCCTCAACGTTTTCGAAAGTGGCAGAAGTGTACAGAAGACCAGTTGCGACTAGGCAGTCGCTGCAGCGGCTTGTTTAAATCTTAAACATTTCTGAAATGTTTAAATCTCGCAGCTGCACTGGAATTGTTTAGGGCGCATGTTTGCGGGAACTAACCCGTTTCCATCCCCAAAATACAGAGTTTATGACTTACTAGCGGAGTCGCTCGCTTCGCTCGCTCATTCCGCATCGTCTCGCTCCCCCACCCCCCCCCCCCCCCCCCTCCCGTCGCCCCCCCCCCCCCCCATTTAATTTGCTGTTCGGTCGGTAGATGGCATCGTATGTTCGCGCTGCGGCCGTTGCGTTCCGGGCGTAGTTACTATCTCAGCGGGGCTTGGCTGCTAGTCTTATAATTTGCCGTTCCGTCGGTAGATGGCGGTGATGGTAATCGTATGCAGCTGCTCCCGGTGGCTTGCGGATCTTATGTAATTATATATATAGATGATCCACGGATTTTCGGTACTAAAAAAACCTGTGGGATCCCTGTGTATATAGGGGGTATCGGGATTGCATGGTTTAATAGAATACTGCCGGCATAAGAACGAATGGAATAGTCCAACTAAGGACCGATTTCGGGGGTGTACTGGGAGGGCCATTTAGCCCCTTGGAAATGGTTATGGTCTTATGGCATTTCGCAGAAATCAGTTGTTATAAAAAAAATGTCAATAGACCCCCGACAGGCCCTCGGTGTACAGGACCCACGGGAAACTTCCCGTTTACCCGAACGGCCAGTATGCTCCTGATCGACGTTAGGGAGGGTATGCAGGGAAAGGGTTTATTACTAGTGGATAAACATGACCCAGGGGACTTTCATTCTAGGCCGTAGGAACAAATTGAGGTTTTTCAGCTGTATCCTCTGGCTATCGTGGATATAATAATTCGGCCTAGGGCTACAGATAGCAGTTAACTGCACTTTCGGGTCATAAGTTTCGCATAAGCCTCTCGTAAATAATTCTAGCTCGGAGGTAGAATGCTGTAAAAATGGCTGTCTTTTCCTAGCGCCTTGAACTTACGGGCCCTAATGATGGGTGGCCACACCGGTTATAGCATGAGTGATCATGTTCGCGGTCCAACCTCCCTCCCGCCCCTTACCCCTGGGATAGCCTTTTTGCAAGCCAAGCCGTTTTTCGTGTAAGGGCTACTTTATTATAGAGCATAGTGTGTCATGGCCGTTTCTTCCCGGCGAAAATGTGTCATTTCGTGCCAAAACAACTTGTAAACGATCGTGTTGAAGCTTAAAACATGCTGCATCATGGAGGGTCCCTTGTGATGGTATCATTGGCTATAACGGCGAAGAAAAGATTACAGATAAAGGGGTGTTTCGGTGGCCAGGAGACGACCGCAGATTGTAGGTGGCGAGTCTCTAGGCAACTCGGACACTTTGCTTATTACGGAGGGTGTGCACGTCCTTTGGGGTGTAGCGTCGGCGCTTTCCGAGGCAACGATAACGGCGCTGAGACCTGATATCAAATTTAAATGAAAGTGAAACTCGGGGGAGGATGCTATTTTGCGACTGCAAATGGGGGAGGGAATACGCGGGGATGCAGAACGGCAAGCCACGCCGCGCTGCGAGGTCTAAAGGGAACACTTCGGCCTGACTCTTTTGTGCCACTTAGATGGAGCGCGGAAGCCGGCTGAATAGATCGCTGCTGTGTGCTGCGGTCGTCGTCTAATGGCGGAGTGATACGGTCGACGCCGGTCACTGAAAAGAGCGCGGTGCCGACTGGACTTGGAGCCCACAGTAATGATGGCCAGCTACCACTTGAAACGATCAATAGTGTTAAGAGCTTGAGCGGAGGCTTTTCGTTCCGAGATCGTTCCCTTGATAGGTTGAAAGAGGTTCGAAATCCGAGCAAAGCGACCAAATCTGAGGAAATCTCATCATGGGGGTTGTATGTACAAAACCGGATGAGGGTCAGTGACAAGATTGAACTTCCGGTCGCCATTGGTGAGAACTTGGCAGTTTCGTTCGCAATGATTGACAAGAATGTAATGGAGGACTTATTTACCGAACGTCTGTGACAATTGACGAGTTTTCAATAGACGTCATCCAACAACGCGTCATGGCGCCGGCTTCCTCAAACGATAGATTTGAACTGCCAGCCTGCTTTCGATGGCCAATGCCAATGTGTCTTGACGCAGATCCTATAGAGCAGTGACACGACGTAGTATTATTGTATATAACTCTATGCTGGAGCCTTAATGGGTTAGCTGCAAGGGGCACTGCAGAGGAGAAACAGAAGGGCGTCATTCTGAAGCCGATGCTGTGAAGAGTGATTTCTTAGACCTAAAACGCGCGATTTTTGTTGTTGGAGAAAACAACGTTATTTTAAGCCTAAGAAATCCACTCTTCCGTTGTTTTTCCCACCATTTTTATGTAGTGCACCTTGTAGTTAAGCCCTCCAAAACCCATACTGGTGCCAATATGGCGGCAAATGTCACTGCTCTATCTTTAAAAAGCATAAGAATGTAAAATTTATATATTTTTGAAGCTAGTTTCGTTCTCCGCTTTCTTTCTTTTCATTCAGTTGGGTTTATTCTATATTACAAATTGCTTTCGTTCCTTTTAAATTTTCATTTTTTTTTTACTTTCAGGTTTGCTTTCCTTCTTTTTCAGTCCGCTTTCTTCGCAGGTAAATTTATAAATCCTAGAGATTAAATTACACAAAGAATACAACAGAGAAGTATGTCATTAGAAATAGATAAATGACGGCATCGAGCAAATTTCGAAAACATCCCCCCCCCCCTTCCCACCACGCAAGAAGAACCCGCAGTGGCTTAGCTCATCCACTTATCAAACCTAGCCTTAAAGCAAGAAAAGATTGGGTGCTGAAACCACAAAGGTTGGAAAGGAGTTCCACGGGTTCACAACCACTTTCAGAAGAAAAATACCGACAGTTGGGTCCAGAACGCTGTCCCCATAATTTAAAGTAACGATCATGAGTACAATTACGACTATGCTGTCGTCACTTCCACTGTCAACCTAATGTTTTCCAAGCTGTTTGATGTTTTTCAAATCCAGAATGCTCACAAATTCCGTGAAGAGACATTTCAATCCATCAACTGTTGTTGTTTTTTTCCTTGTAAAACACGCCTTTAACAATTAGACACGGCCTCGACTTAACAAGTGACACGACCACTGCTCTCTCATTGTTGATTGGCTCTTAAATCAGGCCTCTTTCCATTTTGTAACCCTGATGGTTCCTCAACCCCATGTCCGATTCCTTATTTTTAACTGCGTATGCATTTTATGCATAAAAGCAGTTATTGAAATCGAGTTGGCGAGAAACAGGCCTCGTGTCGTGACGTCACTAGGACTATTGTCTAGTGACGTCACGTCCCACTCGAGTCGTATATTCGAACGGGTCAGTCGTATAACTTACTTGTGCCAGGCCGGAAGTCCCAAATATCAGTCGAGTAACCATGATTTTCGATGAGAACACATGCCAGCAAATTGTAGGCTTGATTATTGAACAGTTTATGATGAAATCGTTTGCATATGAAGGGTTCTACCATTCTAGGTCGTTGGTCAAAAAATTTTCCCAATTATGCTTCAGTATGAAAAAAAAGTTGAACCGGAATTGGACTAGTTAGTTTGGCGTTTTGACAACATCGTACGGAAAACCGAGTCCTATCTGTCGTTCTTCTTTGGGCGAACCGATAAAAAAAAATGGCGGCTATTTTGCGCTTCGCCGATAACTGTCCCAGTGTTCTACGCATATTGACAATTCGGGTACTTATGTCGAACAAATAGCGGCTCCTGCTAATCAGGTAATTATTGTATAATCGATTATTTAGTGTAACCGTTTTTGTAGTATCAATTCGACAAACGTGTGAGGCAACGGGATAGTGCATACTATAGTTTGTTCCACATTATGTTTTCAGAAAATTGACTGGATGACGACTCGTTTCCTTGCACTAAGAGTATACAAAAACATGCCGATATCACACTTGTAGACTAAGCAAAGTTACTGTCAGAGTTTACGAATGGGATGTTTACGGATTTTTTTGCACTCGTAGTGGAAGAAAATGTGGCGTCATACAGCCAGTTTTCTGAAAACATAATGTGGAACAAAGTATAGGAGCGTAGCTGTAGTACAGAGGAGCCCCGATATTTTCTCAGTACGATGACGGATTTGAAAGGCAGCGCTACATAATAAAGGCAGAATTCTAAATTCATTCCGCGATCACTTTCGATAGAAAAATAAACAATAGGGAGCTTTGTCTTTCGTCTATTAAGATATTTAGCTGCAGAAAAAAATAGAAATTGGCTGGTCATTAATGTAACTCGTCTTGAATCGCGCACTTTTTTTTTACTTAACTTAAAAGCTAACACGCATAATGTTTGAATAACGAATGCAATATACAGGATTGCTCATCCTAACTCACTCCCCCTCCCTCCCCAACAAAGAAAGCTACCAAAAGAGACATTTTCCTGTCCCCTCAACTCTGCCGACAGTTACACACAGACAGGGGTGGTTTGTTAGTCTGTACGTACAGTTATAGTTTTCATCTGGCATCCGGTAAGGTGGTGGGGGTGGGGGGGGGGGGGATTGCCTTGGGGGTCAATTCAGTCAATTCAGTTTATTGCAACACAGCAGAAGCTTTTAGTAAGGGGGGAGTAACTGGTGGGTGTGTACATTAGACTAGTAATCAATACTCAAAAACATTCAAACTCACATGTTTTCAACGCCAGGTGGAAGGTATAAAACAAATTCAGTCCACATTTAGAATAAAGTTGCGGGTCTTAAGAATTGTTACAATTGAGGTAAGAACCTTTCTTACCATAAAATGTTTTCCCAATAAGATTTCCAAAGACATGCTTTTCCAATTTAACAATTCAGCATCCCTACAATGGCAATACATTGGACATTAAAAAAGAATATGATGTATGTCTTCGTCACAATTCAAATTACAAAGTTCACACTTCAAAGGGAGGCAGGCTTGCTTTCTCCAGATTGTACCATTAATTGGAAGAGAATCCATGTTTATCATAGCAAGGATGCCATTTTTATGTTTGCCAAAAGCGTAACTTCTAAAATTTGGAAGGAAGGTTTCAAAGAGTCTAGGGTAGGATGGTAAATTAAGCAAAAAAGAAAAATGTTTTTTTGATGGGAAAGAAATTGAAATTGTAAATAAATGCAAATACCTTGGTGTCTGGCTTACTCCCAGCGGTAAATTTACAGAACATATTAACAGGGTGATTCATGAAGCCAAGCTAAAAGAAAAGGCTATTTGGGGTCTGATTTCCAGGGCAAAAATTTATGATATTGAAAGTAAGCTAAAACATTGGGATTCTTGCGTTTTGCCTAAACTGATGTATGGTTCTGAAATTTGGGGTTTCAGCAGGTGGGATAGTATCGAGGCTCTGCAAACGACTTTCTTGAAAAAGATTTTGCAAGTCAGAAGGTCAGTTCCTAACTGTTTCATTTATGCTGAGTGTGGAAGAGTCCACCTTTTCTGGAACCAGTGCAAGCATATTTTGGGATTTTGGATTAAACTTAGGAAGATGAACATGGAAAGACATCCTCGCCCCATTCTCGAGGACAAGAGGAAAACTTTTACTATCTGGTTAAAAAAAATATCAGTAAATTGTGTATTTCTACCGGCCTACCTTTCCTTATGATAAGGATATGGCTTGGAGGTTAAATGAGCCTGCCATGCTTTTGACTTTGGCCGACTGCTTCTTCCAGGCAAATTCTAATAAACTGGAAGCCTATCGTGCCTTGGGGGTCTAGACTTGGATTCTTGGATTTAAGGGCAAATTTCCTCCCCCCCCCCCAAAGCTGTGCCAAGATATTGGTTTTTTTTTTAATTATTAAATTTTGTTTTATAAATCTAATAATTTCCGACTGAGGTCCATTTTTCAGATGTTGAGATGTTTTCTTGGGTGTGATGGTGGGATGGTGGTTGTTGTCCCCCCACCCCCTCTAAATAATCAACCGTGGTCGTATTGCATGCCTGAAGGTTTAGACCTATTTAGTAGATTTGTATTACTGGAGCCTATGCAGCTCTTATTTCATTTAATAAAAGAACGTAATCGGAGCATTAGTTATGATGGCTTCTATGCGGAGTGATTGTGTCCTCCGTTCTTCAACTACCGCTTTACCTATCCCAACCACTGTTACCCACTACGAGCCGTGAGCTCATGATTTTTTTAGCATAAGCAGTTATTGTATTTAAATTCTTGTTTTTATTTGGATAAACATTGTCTAGACTCCTTGTCCAAACCGTGCAAAGCGTGGTTTGGACTGTTTTTGCATGATGCGTAGCCTAAATTTGCATTGGAGTGAGATTATATTGGAGTTCCGCTCCAATTAAGGGTGACAAATTGGGAAAGGTCGATATCGACAAATCCATGAAGGACCTGTTAAGTCAAAATAACGTCACCCCTATCTATCAAATCTATCTTGTATTGTAGGAAGGTGGTAGTGTTGAAAATGGTCAGTATCAGAACAGTTACGAATGACAGGCCACCTAATATACCGCAATATCACTGCAGCACCAAACTAAACTATTTTTTTTGGGGGGTGGGGGGGGGGTGGGGTCGAAATAAACTAATCTTATACAACTCACTGCACCAATATACTTGACTGATCGTATGGAGAATTTCTATATGGTAAGGAGAGGAAGAAGAGTCGCTGCTGACTGCATCAAGTGTAGGCCCATAAGCGCAAGTCATCTCAAAACTAGAGTGACGAAAATCACAAGCCAGTAACCGAGAAGTAATAAGCCAGTTCAGCTTCGTGGAAACTATACTGAGGATATTATCGTTCAGATGATATTAGATTTTGTTAAGTAAAGTTGACAATATCAGTATCGGCACAAACAAATATCGATCAATACCGAAATATCACTAAAAATATCAGGATCATGTTTTCTCCCTACACTCTCGGGCTACGATAATAAAATGTGATATTTCACTGGACGTCACCACATGTATTTATGGCTGAAATTGCGTGTGACTAGGCCTATTTTTATTCGTTTGTTTAATTTGTGTTAGCGAGGATCAGGAAAGGCACGCCAACAAGGGAAGTGTGGGTATAAGGAGATTTTTAGACTGCTGGATCCACCTACAGACACACAAGGAACAGAACTATGACTATACACATCACATCACAACTGTGCCAGGGAGCAAGGAAGATACACACATCTAGGGATGGATAGGTTTAGAAAGTTTTGGACTGTTGGAATCACCTACAGTCAACCAAGGAACAGAACTATAGATCTACACATCACTTCACACGTGTAGGAAGCCAGGGATCAAGGAGGGTAAGTACATCTAGGGATGGATACGTTTAGGAAAGTTTTAGACTGCTGGATCCGACTACAGACACCCAAGGGACAGATCTTTGGCTATACACATCACACCTGTATGGTGTCAGAGATCAAGGAAGGTATGTACATCAGGGAAGGATAGGTTTAGAAGAGTTTCGGATTGCTGCATCCACCTACAGACACACAAGGGACAGATCTATAGCTCTAAAACATCACACCTGTAAGGTATCAGGGATCAAGGAAGGCACATACATCAAGGGGTACATAGGTTTCGGAAAGTTTTGGACTGCTGGATCCACCTACAGACATAAGGGACAGATCTATGGCTTTACACATCACACCTGTAGGGTATCAGGGATCAAGGAAGGCACATACATCAAGGGGTATATAGGTTTAGGGAGAATGTTGGACTGCTGAATCCACCTACAGACACACATGGAAAACTACACGTGATACCTGTAGGGTGCGAAGGGTCAAGGAAAGTAAGTAGACCAGGGAAGGACAGGTTTAGGAAAGTTTTGGCTGCTAGATCCATCTACAGACACACGAGGGACAGAACTAAAGCTTTACAAGTCATACCTGTAGGGTACCAGGGATCCAGAAGGGTACATACATCAAGGGAAGGATAAGGTTAGAGAAGAGTTTTGGATTGCTGGATCCACCTACGGACACACAAGGGTCAGATCTATGGCTCTACACATCACACCGGTAGGGTGCCAGGGATCAAGGAAGGTATGTATATTAGCGAATTTAGGTTTAGGAGCGTTTTGGACTGCTGGATCCTTTTACAGACACACAAGGGATGGAATTACAGCTTTACAATCACATCTGTACGTAGCCGGGGATCAAGAAAACTACGTACATCAAGAGATGGGTAGGTTTAGGAGAGTTTGGGACTGCTGAAATCACCTCACACACAAGGGACAGAACTATAGCTCTACGCTTCACATCTGTATGGTGCAGAAATCAAGGAAGGTACGTATATCAAAGGATGGGTAGGTTTAGGAGATATTTTCATAATTATTCCTTAATTCTGTAAAAAAAAACTATTGCTAGTTGGAAGAAACATCTCTATTAGCTTCGAAAAAGCAAGCATTGCCTGCTTTGATAAAGCAGCGCAGCCTTGGCCATTTTGGCTTTGGTTTGGTTTGGGAATAGTGGCATCACCAACTGTAGAGGAAAAGTACTTAGCATTAGAAAAAAAGTATTCCAGATATTTCCTTATTTATCCTTGCTTATGCGCAGTGGTGTGGTCTGCAGAAGCGGACAGGTGCAGCGCTCAGTTACTTTTCTCCGTTTTGATGGTGCTTCAGCCCACATCTCCACATCAACATTTCGAGGGAATTTTTCGAGAAGTCCTACCGCCTTTGGCCTCAAAGGTCGAGGGTTTAATTCCCGCTCAGGCAAGCTGACATTGAAGTCCAAAAGGGCAACGGACATAGGTTTGCATCTGAATTTATGACTTATCGAGCCGATTTTGCTTTCGGTCTTGTTTGTGAAAGAGAATAGGTTGCATCGAATTGGTATTGATCAAATTTCGTAGCCAGTGCAGGTCACTTCTTGTCTCAAAGGTAAGTCATGTTAACGTGATGCGGGCAAAATGGTGTTTTGTAGTAACAAAACTGGCGTTAGTAGCTCGCTGTTTACAAATTTCCATTTAGAAAAAATTGAGTTTCTTCTCTCTCCCTCTTCCAAAAAAATGGATCCTAGGTAATAAAAAAAAAAAACAGACCAGCTCTTTAAAATCGCATGAAAGATTTATGCAGCTTATTACGTAAAAGAGCCCCTGTTGTAATGAAATCATGGTTTTATGTTTCAAATCGGATTATGCGCTGCAGTTCCTGCCGTGATGAGATTCCAAGTCAAAACCCGGTGCATAATATTACCATCTTTACGAAAATGTGGTTCAGCCCTTGCCTATTGAAGAACAAAAACGGAAAACGAAAAACGGAACAAGAAGTTTTGATACGTGGGGGGATAAAACATTAAATTTCAAATTAAAACCATGAGCTCTTTTAAGCCAGAATTAAAACAGCTTTTTAAGGCTTAATTTACGTTTCGGAATTGAATGGCATGATCGGACGCTACACAAAGAAAAAGAACAGCCCCTGAACTGAATCTAATGTTTGCGAGTGTCTGCATCAATGCTGGGGCCGCTGGCCATGTTATTCCGATCTCTTCTCTCCTACTAAAAAGTACTTGACTGAGGCGTTAAAGGTAATATAAGCAATTGAAGAAGCAGCGGGGAACTTTAATGATATACTGGTGATTATACGGCACAGCGAGGTATAATAAGTTTACTTGAAAATTGAAGACGTACATCAAAATGACCTTTTTAAACATGGCGCCACACTAGTTTAAAGAAGCAGTATCACGATTAAAATTTCTAATGCTGAGTTTCGACGATTCCTGTGAATATTTTGCAGAGTAACTTTGGAAAAGAACCCAGTACTTCATTGAAATGTGGAAGTACTGAAAACAGTGGCAGAACAAGTACGTTTCGGGCCCGTGTTTAAGTTAACCAAACCCCCCACCCGACCCCCACCCAAACAATTTTTCCCATTTTTTTTCCAAAAGGTTCCTACCTTAAAACGTCTCAATACATGACATTTTATTTGCATTTATCATTGCTCAAAAATCAACTCAACGAGCTTTCTTCTCAGCAAACACATCAACCAAATAAACACGATGAACATAAACCAAAAAACGCTATAAACACGCACGCACACCCGATTCAGGCCGTAATTTTAGTGTTGGAGCACTTAACGCTAAGCCAATGCACTGTCTGGCGGCAGAAAGAGCCTTCAGGGCCTCAGGGCCTATGGGGCTTCAGGGCCTATAATCAAGCACGAAGGCTGCTTTGCTCTGCTCCGCCGTTTCGTGGTGTAGCTAAGCTAATTATTGTGTGTGTGTTTTTTTTTGTTGCTTCATTTGGTGATTGTTGGCTATTGGCTTAACGGCTTTTTGTGGATTTGTGGCTTTTTCGTCAAAATTCATCTGCAATTCTGCATTCTGATTCTATGCTGTGCAGGGAGGGCCCTCGCAGAGCCCCTCGTAAGCCAGGCCCCGTGTTCAGATAAATACGCTGAACACCGTTATGGCGCGCCCCTGACTGAATACTAAAACCAAAGGTGAAATCCGTGTTGTTACAAATAAAAATACGTAATTTTAAAGTATAAGATTTATCAAGCGCATAGTGATAAATCGTTCTAGAAAAAACGCATCACAATATTAATAAAAGCATACGTTAAAAATAAAATTAACAGTATGAAGGGATAAAACAAAAGCTATGCAATAATAATTCATTCTGTAATTAAGTAAATAAAATAAATCAATTTCTCCACCAAAGGTGGACAGAGACGGCAGAGTGGTGAGCCTCTTATGCTGTCCCGGGTGAGATCTAGGCCAGATCAAGATGTTTCACTTCAGGTAGTATTGCGACGAAGGTATGGGCATTCAAGGTTTTTGTGCGCCCCATACTTGAGTACGTAACCCCAGTCTGGTCACCACATTTGGTCAAGGATATTGATCTCTTGGAAAAGGTCCAGCGCCAGTTCACAAAACAGTTGCCGGGATTTCGAGAAATCGAATACAGGGATCGTATTTCCAGACTGGGACTTGAGTTGCAGAACTGCGCCGAATAAAAATTTGATCTTACTTTGGTGTACAAGATCGTTCATGGATTGATCTCCATTGATCTTCCATTCTTTGATTTTGCCCCCAAAGTAATCGGTACCAGGGGCCATAATTTGAAACTGGCTGTTCAGGCTTCTCGCCTTGACGTACGTCGTAATTTTTTTTTTCAATTAGGGTGGTCCCAATTTGGAACACACTCAAGACGGAGACTGTAAACGCTCCGGCTGTCTTTGTTTTTCGCAGGTTTCTCACAACGGAAAGGCTAAATGTGTTTTTAAAACGGCCGATAAACAGTTAGAATGAGATGTAGATCCAGCCTGCCCTCCCCCCCCTTATCTCAGGAACGGTGTTAGTGGCTCCCAGCCCTTCCGCCATAGTACCACACAATGTGGTGAACCAATTTATTTATTTATCTATTTAGATCAGGAGAGCGGGCGTCTGAGAAAACGACGGAGGGGGTTCCTTTCTGAGCATTCGACAAAAAGATGGGATAGAACTAGCATTTACAGTTTCCCTATTAAGACCATTCCAGACAGGAACCACTCGCACAAAAAAGAAATGCTTACGCTGTTCTGTGCGGGACACCGGAAGAGCCAATTTCCAATTTACGTCCCCTAGTTACATTTAACCCGGGGGTAAAATCAAAAAAACTGAAGAACAACATCGATGAGGTAATGCAAAATCCGATAAACCAAAACAAGATCAAACCTCAATCTACGCAACTCCAACAACTCAAGACACAGTCTCTCGAGGCGCATCCCATAAGGAAAGTCGTGCAAACCTGGGATCTACTTAGTGAAGTGTCTCTGAACAGCTTCCACAGTGTCGATGTCCTGTAACAAGTATGGAGACCAAACAAGGCTGGCGTACTCCAAGCCTGGCCGCACAAAAAACTTAAAAGCCCATGCCAAAGTCGCACAAGTGATCAGCACCTTTTAAGTAAAGCAGATCGGCGATATAGGATGCCTAGGATTATACCTTTCGACAATGGATGGAGGATTTCGAGTTTCCACAGAACTAAACTCCGGAAACAAAATTCTTGGTTTAATTTAGCCAAAGATGGTAACAATAATCAATTCTACAGGTAGCTGGCTGAAAACTGTTGATTCGTAAAGATTCTGACGCATTGTTTACTTCCTAACGTATTTGAATTGCTACCTCAAAGCAACCAACACCATGATTAGACTGATTGTATTGCGTAAGTTTTCAGCAAAAAAAAAAAAAAAACTTGCCCTCTCATCCCGACCGAGCACATCCTCTTCGCTCTAGTGCAACCGAAACGAAATCAAAAGAAACTGTTTAAATTTCCCTTCGATTACAGCTCCAGTTATTTTGGCTATTGGAAACTAATTCCAAAATCAAATTTAGCTATTATAGGTCAAAACACATGTAACGTAAAAACACGGTAATCACGGATCAGGAATACGTACTAAAGTAAAATATGAGAACTCAGCACAGGCAAAAATGGTAAAAAAAAAAAATCGTATATTTCGGTGGTAATTATGATACAGGGGGCAACACCATCTTCAAAAGAAGTAAAAAAAATGTAAAGAATAAAACAGCTTACATTATGAATCAGTGGGCATCCACCACGGTGACTCTGGCTTTGGTTCCAAAGGTGGTGGGCTCAATTCCCCGCTCAGGCAGTCTAACATTCAAGTTTAAAAGTCTACGTAAATAGGTTTGCATCCGTATTTGTTTAAACCACGCGCAATGGCCGTTTGCCGTGACGTCACCATGAGTTAGCCAATGACGAACGAGAACAACGGCTGTTTGGCCGTCTGAGTGGACTAGCCCAGTCACGTGATATACACGTCACATCAAACAGCCACGGCGCATGGTGGAAGCAATTACTGGTCTACGCACTGCAGCACGCAGCTATACTGCCATTCGAAAAGGAGTTAGGTCAGCCTAAACCTTGCAAACGTCGTTTTCAAAATTCAGTGGGATTTGACCAGCACGATAGGCGAAAGAGCAAGACGGCTAATTAGCTTTTTTTTTTTACAAAACTTGTAAAATTCACATTTTTCTCCAGTAGACAGTTATATTACATAACTATGGCCGTCGCCACTTCCACTGTCGACACAATGGAGCGGGCTCCGTTTTCTTTGCTGTTTGGCTGTTTGGCGACCTTTGAAAGCAACAATAACATTCCACCAGGAAAAGGCTGTCAAGGTAGCTGGGCAAGATCCCCCCAGTAAAATGTAAAAACTTTCCTTGTCATTTCTAAACAATAACAGACAGCTGTTTGGGGTCTGGACCATTGGAAAGCTGGTGAAAAAACCTTCAAAGTGGTGTATTCAAACGTCAAAATTGGTCGACGAGAAGTGAAAATATCTTCAATTTGGTTTATTACCGATCGATCTGGATTTTATCTACCGTTCCCGATTTCTAATGATAGTGTAAATGTCGGTAAGGAATTACGTGAGGCATTCTGAATCGGTGATCGGGATCAGTCCAGCCTTATACAAAATATGCTTTTTACTTGATTACAGTTAACAGACGCATGCCTACTAGTGAGGACGGAATGACGATTTTATTCAGGACCGTGGCTCGAAGCCTTACTCAGCAATTAACGTGTTTATTAGTGCCGCAGCCTCTTTTTCATCAACAATCAATCTTTTAACAATCCGATGCCTTTTACAATTAGAAACGGTTCGATGTCTCGTTGTTGTTTTGATTTTGGCTCTTGGCTATTGGTCCATTTTGTCACCCTGATGGTTCGTCCACCCCATGTCCGATTCCAGATTTTTTTTTATATAAACCTTGTCCAGACTCCAGTGCTACTGCATGCAAAGTTTGGTTTGAATAGTCCTTGTGGTTTTCTCGTGACGCGCGGTCTAAGATTACATTGGAAGTGTGATCATAGCGGAGCTTCGCTACAATTAATACATTTTTTAAAATTTCTGAACCCCTCCTATACTCCACTAATCAAATTATGAAGTCCTCATTCGAAAGAAGATTGATATGTGCACGTACCACCAACTGCATTTCGTTCTTTGCTTCACTCGCCTTGCGAGAATTAAACGCTTTCCCTCGGTAAATATCCAGAGAACTGGCGCTCGCACGAGCAAGGTTGTCGGCTCCAGAGCTCGACAATATGATGAAAAATTGACACGAAGAAGACAAAGAAGAAAAGAAAAAAAAACATCTAAACCAGCCAATATCTTGATGCGTTAGCGAAAATACTCACTCGTTTTATGCAAAACCCTGTAGCCTAACGCGCAAAAACTTTCATTTTATGCAATAATGGTTTCAAAGGCTCGTCCGCCGCCGTCAATATTTGCTTGGGTTCGATTTTTTTTTTAATATTTGCTCAAGTTCGCTCTGAAGAATAGGTTACACGAGCAAATAAAATTTATCGATTTTTTTTTCCCCTTCGTATTTTTCCGTGGAATCGATGCAGTGTAAAAACATGGCCGAGTTCAGTAAGTTCCACCACGGAATTGTTTTAACGCTTTTGACGCAATTTTTTACTCCCATGTTTTAAATTTCTTGTTTGTAGCGTGTTACGTGATAATGTTTTGTTTGTCATGTTGACAGATAGCGCCACGAGAGTTTCTGGGTAGCAGTTAAATATGTACTGAGAATCGCAGATTGTAAGGTAATAAACGCAACCTTTTTTTCTTCACCGAAATGGACGACTCGGATTCGAACTGGTGAACCACCCTACATTAATCGCTAACGTAGTGTTAACCGTCATCTACATCATTAAAGACGTATGATGTGCGTGCGTGTTTGTACGTCTACTCCTCTGGAACCAAAGCACCTACAAAGACGGGAGTAGGACCAAACGAAAGATAATTAAATTGCGCTCAGTATATGCCTATTTTCATCGCTGTAACTTGATATTATGACCCTCAAATACGCCAGAAAACCTGCAAGAATAACGTCGAAGTTATTTTTTTGCCCTCATGATGCTTGTTCATGATGCTTGTTTCGTGCAAACTTTCCCGAGCGAAGCGAGACGACGCCAACTGAGCGAGCGCAGCGAGTAACGTTTTATCTGATCATTAAAAACAGTTGATGTGCGTGCGTGTAGGTGTGTTTGTACAACAACTCCTCTGGAACCAAAGCACCTAAATGTAGGACCAAATGAAAGATAATTAAATTGCGTTTCTGTTAGGCCTATTTTCATCGCTATAACTTGATATTGTGGCCCTCAAATACGCGAAAAAACCTGCAAAACTAACGTTAAAAGTGTTTTTTTTTATCCTCATGATGTTAGTTCATGACGTCGTAGTTTGTTCATGCAAAGTTTATTATAGGCGTGAAATGTCAGTCAGTATGCGAATAAGTAACCTCCTCGAGTGAAGCGAGACGAAGCCAACGGAGTGAGCTATGTGGCTAGTTAACAATAACTTTAAGGCTATTTTTGAGCACTCCGTTCCCTGAATTGAGTTAAAGCTGACGGAATACCTGTGGAATCTACCAGGGTTCAGACAATTTTTTAATTTTCAATTTCCCAGATATTTCCAGGTTTTCCATGTGTATCCAATGGCAATTTCCAGGTGTTTACAAGATGTTTATTTAGGGAAACATACAGTAGCTAATGTTTTATTAATTGGCGGAGCGAGCGAGCGAAGCGTAGCCTATAACGGACACCAAATTGCAAAATGTTGGTCCGTTGGTTGCACATTTTTAGTCTGGGTGGAGCCCAAACGAAAGATCGGACTGGAATGAAATTTGGTACAACGTTTTATGCTCTAATTAGTATTGCTTAGCCAAAATTAGCCGTAAATCGAACAATTATTACTGTAGAAATTTTAAAATTTTCGACATTATTTCTAACACTCACCATTGTAAATTTGGAGTCGTGAATAGTTAAGGAATTCCGACGAAGCATACACCATGCTAATGGTAGTCAAGTGAACTTTAAAAAAATGGCAAATTAAATTTTGGTTGCTTCTTTCTAGCTAATAATCTTTTTCGACGTAACTCAATGAAATAATAACATTTGATGCTTGCATTTAACCACTACAGTAACAAACGCAACCATAAAAACAGAAGAATTCCATTAACGACACACGTTAGTTTCATTCGAAAAAAGAATGCTTTGGAGATTATTCAATTCAACATGGCAACGAAAGTGGCGTCTACACTAGCGTTGGGAATCCCGAATATGAAACCTGAAATCGTCGTATCAAGGCCAAGCGGTATTATAAAACGATATTGATATCAGACGAAACACGAAACAATAATATGCCCGCCTCTGTCAATTCCTGGTTGCCACGGTAACGTGAAGACTCGAAACCAAAACCGTGTTGCACCGCGTAAAGGAATAGGCTTAATCTCGAACCACTGTTGTAAGCTGCTACTAACGAAAGTAAATCGGAGATAAATATTAGGCCTAAACACTAAAAATTAGGCCTAAAATCTAAAACTAGGTCTAAAAGCTAACACATTTTAAACCTAAATTGTGGTGGTTATTTCTTTCAGATTGTATAATAGAGAACACTGTTGCAGTCATAGAGTTAGGAAATAATATATTATCTTACATTGCGTGGTCGAGGTGTGCCAGCTCAACATTTTAATGGTGGCGGTGTCAAATCTTATACCAAAGCAGTATTGTGAACCTTTTGAATCTTCTGACTATTGTTAAAAACTATCAAACTGGTGATTGTTTGGCTTGCAGTTAAACGCCTTATTACGTGCTGTTTTATTTTTACTCGCGGCGATGGCCCATGTCTTCAGTGTTGGTTGCGAAAAGGAGGAAAAAAATAACTAAACAAAAACTAAATGCTGGAGCAAACGAAAGCTTGTTAACGGAAATTTGACACCTAACATAGGCTAAAAAAAAACAAAAGGCTAAAATAAGAAGGACAGCAAAGAACAGCAGTACGTCACACCAAAAGGCAAACAGCCCAACAAAGCCCATTAAATATTGCACCCAGATTTGTAAGAATTATTAACAAATGTGGCATCGTCATTAAAATAAAAACTAAATATAAGTTTGAAATGAAGAGCCGTTCGCTCCGCCTACAAAAGGCCCAGAGCCTGTTTCCTAGTATTTGTACGAAAATAATCCAACATCCCAGAAAATGGCTGTTCAGAGACTAATCCAGAAGGGACTAAACACATTTTCATCATAGATTTCATCATAACATTTGGTTTATTGAAGGTATGTCTAAAATACTTGAACATTTAAAGCACAAATTAAAATATTTGCTACTAGCCTAGGAGTTTGTTCCTGGTCTGCTAATTCAATAGAACTTACAGATCAGACCAAAAAAAGCATTTTTTCAAATTACCCCGTGTTTTTCCTGATTTTGAAAAAAATTCTTGTTTTCCCAATCTCTTTTTTCATTTTCCCTGAGATTTCCATGTTTTCCAGGTTTTGTCTGAACCCTGTCCACTGTGGCGCCATCTAGTGTCTGTGATATCCCTTAGCTTGCAGCAACTGAAGGAACGGACCAGAAATCTTTTCAAGTCTACGTAAATTATTTTTCTAGTCTGGTCCAAGGTCATTGGCCCCCAGAACGACGGAGGATATCACGCTAACCCACGCTTTTCCTCGCTCCAACACAACCATACTTATATTAACAGGAAGGAATTATCACACACGTTTCAACGTCGTTCACGGAAAGGAAAACGTATCCTTCAATCGGATAAACAAATGAATAACAGCGTGAAAGGAAGAAAAAGCACGGCCCATGGTCGTAGTTTGCGAACCCCCACGTTAAGAGATTTAAACTGGTTTTATACTGTAGCATCCTCAAAAATCCTGTTAAATGGTAAGTTGTGTTTACTTTTGGTATAGAGTGATATTCCGATCTAGGCAATTTTAATGATTTCGCACAGTTCCTTATTGTCTTCGGTACCTTTTTAAGCCATTTTTTTACTGTTAAATTTAGTGCTAATATAAATTAGGACTAAATTTGTAAATGTCGAGCTTACGTTGTCATCACTCGGCTTGGAATGTTGTGTCTCTGTCAGGGTGGTACCAGTTAGTTGGCGCAGGAAAAGCATAAAAACATGCCCATATTTGTGCACAAGACTGTTCAGGAAGGCAAAAAAGCTGCTGAGATTTTGACGTCATCTCATGGCAAGCGTATCGTACAAGCCAAGAACCAAGATGGCCGCCGCTGCAATTGCGGTGGTCTCTCTTTCAATGTACGGTAAGAAATGTATAATTGAGTTTACATGTTATCTTCCTTAAAACGGTTTCTAAATCAGTTCTTCGATGCCCCAAAATCGAAAGTTAACCACACAATCGAAACTCAACTCCAACTGAGTTGAACGCCATAGCTGTAGCACGATCAAAAATCATCGTGGCGATGTAGTTGTCAATACTTCAAATTAAGTAATGTCACAATCAGGTGCAACAAGTTGTGAATGATGCTCGGAAAACGGTTTTGTTATTCTAAAGTCTATGTTCAAATCGTGGACGAAAACTTGAAAACGTATGACGTTTACACGACCAAAACTTGAAAACGGTGTACAGTCCTGGTCACACCATTTCTGTGATGATATTTACAGGTTGGAACAAGTTCAGAGAGCCGTCACCAGGCACTGTTTTTCACTGAATTACGAAGAACGTCTGAAAAGTCTTGACTCGGCTCTCTTGTTGATAGGCGTGTAAGAGATAACCTTATCAAGACTCGTGAAATTCTGTCTGGCGAAGGCAGTTTTTTCAACGCTCGACTGTCTACGAACCAGAGGACACAGCGTGAAGTTGACAAAACCACGAATCCGCACCATTGTTGGACAGTCTTGTTTCATTGTGAGAGCCATTCATTCTTGGAACGCACTTCCAGAACGTGTTGTGACAGCACCTTCAACCAGTAGTTGGAATACGATCTGACTGAGTGTTAAAGTGTTTTTGTTGCATGTTTTGCTGTGAACCGGTTACATAAGCTAGCATTCTTCCAGTATTACCTTACGTAAATTAAATTAAATTAATTGTGTACCGTTAAGAAATCCATTTCTAAAAAAAAATTTTTAAATACGGCGTGTAGGAGATTTTCTGTTAAATACCGGGGAATGTATTTCGCGCATCCCACGCATATTTACAATTTGGCGCACTTCGATGTTGGATCTACTTTCGTGCGTTGACCATGATATGTCGTCGTTTCCGGTTTATGACGACATAGATTTGGCGTTCGTTCTGTCACGTGACTTCGTTTCATCTGCCAAGAATGTTTTCTTCTCGCACACGTAACGCGAGCCACGTGAAGAAGCGAGAGGAAGTTAGGGCGCGTTTACGTAATGACTCGCTTTTGCATTCCCGCAGCTAGAATTTAATCGCGTTGGCAAAGGTGCCGTTGCCATGGTGGCAACGCTATCTGGATTAGCTAAATCAGACATCGTTTGAGTAAATGCTTGCTGTCTTTTAATCTCCAATAAGATAAAGAATTCCTCCTGAAGAAACAATTTTCCCCAGTCTCTTCCGGCAGAGCTAAAACCGCCGCCATGTTGGAATTTCTGCTGATTTCTAACTCTAAGCTGCGAGAATATACCAAGGCGAGTCGTTGCAGTAACGCGAAACGGTACGACGGCAACTGCGCGGACTGAGACTTCTCGTGGTGGATGGGTAAGAAGGGATGTAACTTTACGAACTACTTTTAATGGAAACGGTTAAAAAAAAGTAAACTACACTGTCTGAAGAGGCATGGAATTAGGAGGGAATGGGGGGGGGGGGGGCCTTACTCATTCGTACAACATTTTGAAAAGGAAAACTATCGCGCTATGTACTACTTCAGAGCGACTTTAAATCGAATAAGCCAATTTAAATCTTAAAAGCAAAATATGAAGTCAAAATGATTTCAAATAACTGAGATCAATAATCTGAGTTTTTTAAAACTGACATTTTCACATCGATGAGACATTTATGTCCTACGGGAAAGCAAAAAAAAAAAAATTGCACTTTATGAGGATAACACCATCTCCCGTATACTTCATGTCCACACCAATGATAAACTTTCAGGAAGGGGTGCCACCTGAAACCTGTCCAAAAACAAACATGGCCGCCATTTTGCTTTTAAAATGGCCACACTACCATACAAAAATTCAAAATCGTACTAATGTATGTACGTTTGGTATCGACTGCTAGGTTTAGAGTATTTTGTTGAATTCGGCAGACCTAAAAAACCTAGCAATAGACACCAACCTTACATACAGGAATAGGATTTTGAATTTTTTTTTATTGTGCAGCGGCCATTTTAAAGACCAAATGGCCGCCGTGTTGGTTCTTGGACAGGTTTCAGGATGCACCCCTTCCTAAAAGGTTTTCATGGGTGTGGACGTGAAGTACACGGGGGAGTGTGTTAGCCTCACAAAGTGAAGTTTTCTCGAAGAATTTGCTGCTTCCACGCAGAACCACAGCGCCTGAAAGTTTCACGAAAAATGAATAGATGAAAGTATGCAAATTTCCAAGGAAGAAGGTTTTATTACCTGTTTTATTACCAATTCTGAAGACTGTTGCTGTAGCTATCGCCATCAGATACTAGCACGAAACATTTCAAGAAAATAGGACGACAGTCCCGTTACATATGTACTACTGCATGTGCAATTACATATACACACTACTTAAATTTTGCAAATTAGGATATTTAATCGGTTATTCCTTTTTTGCCCTTTTAGAAAAAAAATATGCCCAACTTTGCCTTTCTGCACCGATAAATGCTGGAACTGCAGGCTTATAGTGTCCGCGGCCTATCTTGAGTTCTCCGCAGAACGAACACAGATAATCAATTGTACGTTTTCAGTAGCAGAGTGCCTTGTTGATATCCAAGATGGCTACAAAAAAAATGGCGGCCATCGATTAGAGCCACCCCATCTAGGAAGACGTAGCCGCTCACAAAATACTTGCACCACGATACACCGCGCACACTGTAAAAGGGGCCCAGAGGCCTAAAAAAGGCAAAAAAAAAGGTCAAAAAAGGAGCAGAAAAGGGTAAAAAAAAAGAGAGTGGCACGCTAAAAAAAAAAAAAAAAATAAAAAAGTCCCCAGAAAAAAACCTTAGCAAACCCTATTACTAAAAGTAGCCTCTGCTCTCCCAGAGGTCTGCATACGTTACTGATCGTGAGTATGAAGTGATTGCGGACACGTGATTGGTGGAGGTGTACACGCAAATTTGTAGGATTAAAATTATGAGCTCGGTGCTGAGGAATTTAAAATAAAACTAACTGTGCCCCGTCGTAATGTTGTGGCGATTATTGGTTTTTACGACTGCTCCTCAGCATCAAACGCCACAGCTAACGGACAAGTAGGTAACGTAACGCGGGTCAACCTCCAGGTTGGGGTAATTCCAAGCTAGCTTCTGGAATAAGGCGCAAAGTCGTGGTTCAGTTCTAATGATGTAAGAGTCTCCGCGGCGACACCCCCCCGCCCCCCCTCCCTGCCCGGGGCGCCCCACTCTATAACCTTGGCTTAGGGTCTTAAATAGAATGTCACAAATGTTAGGCTTACTCGGGGTCAGTCAAAACGATGGCAGATTTTGGGCAATTATTTGGTCGGAAAAGTTGACCTTGCTATTTTGGGGTTGCAGTGAAACACTGACAACAGGGTTGGTCTGGGTTGAATTTAAGTTTGGGGGAATTGGCCAAAAAGGGAAATATTTCTAATTATGATAGCTTAAATTACCATTGGATGTGGGTCGTTGGAGGGTTCGTGGCCGGTGAATTATAGATTAGCACCTAATTGTTGGGAGAACCAGGCAGAAGGCAGTTTTAGTAATTAGAAGTTAAGTTTAGTATTGAGCTGATGACGTACTGGGTCTTATTGCTCACAATAAATCAATCAATCAATCAGAAGGCCAAGCGAGCTCGAGCCATTACAATTATTGATATCAGACATTAAGTACAGGAATTTATACGCTATATATTGTTACAATAATTGATCACATAGCATCATCTCAACTAACAATGAATATTAATTTTGAAGTGACTATGGGTCGTTACAATATGAAGTCATGTGGACCTTGGGCTTGGTAGATTTCACAAATGACGTCATCAGAGCAACTTCGCTGGGGTGGCCTAATTTCAATGCTTGAGATCCGGAATTAAACTCGCAACAACATACGCTGGTTTCCCGCTCGTCCTCCCCCCCCCCCACAATAAACCCCACATTCTCCCTTGCGCCCCCCCCCTCCCGCACCCAATGCCTGTATGCCTGCGTTTGCTCCGTGCACGATGCGTTTGTTGTGTGCATTAACCTAAGTGTATCATAAAAACATATATATATATATATATATATATATACACACGTTGGTTTCAGAAACATTAGGTTTATGAACAAAGAATCTGTTGGGTGTTGGAGTTTAAAATTCTACTTATGAGAAGTAGGCTAAAACGCTGTATAATTTTTTGTTTACTATCTCCACTGTAAGTGGCCTAGCACGTAACATACAAAAATGTATTCTAACAAATTCCGTGCACCGACCCATAGCCTAGCGAAATTTGGTCCAGCTAAATTCATGGTAACTAGCAGATCACGGCTGAAAACTAAAGCACTACCAAGATAAAACACATTTTTAAAAATCGTCTAGTATACTTAAAGACGCATCGTCACCAACAGAAAATTGTGCGAATCTACTGCGGCGCCATCTAGCGGTAGTGATGTTTACAGCCTTGCTCCCAGGTGCACGAGGACATACCAAATTTTCATTTAATGGCTAAGGTGGCACATGGCTTGTTTGTTTCGTTAAAAGTAACGGTGTTGTGGGTTCCCCTACTCATTGCAATCAATTGCTAGATTGTATTATAATAGCGTATTACCAGGTTCTACAGACATTTGGACCCACTTTAAACCTGCATCTATCTCGCAAAGCGCTGTAGATACACATACAGTTTAGTAAAATACCAAGTGTTCATCTTTACAATCGCTTTTCTTAACTTTGAAAACTTTCTCCAACTCCTTTTTTTTAACTTACCGAAATTATGGAGTTTTCTACACAAATTCTGCAAATGACGAATGTCCACACTACATCTTTCTACAACGTGCGTACGGGTACAGTTCTCCTACATTACGTGTAGCTACGATTTCTTCACGCTCCTCAAACCGGAAACGGAAGCCATGAAGCTCCCACCACACCGAAACGCTGCGTGGAGATGGGCGCCGCCATTTGCAATGGATGGCTCCGCCACCAGGGGACCAATCAGATCTAAGCGTACTTCAATTCGTGTTTTTCTTTCGAAAGGGCAATAATATTTCCCCAATCGGGCTCATATTTCTTGTCAGGCGTCACTGATGGCGTCCTGGAACCAACCAGTGGCGAACGCCAGAACCATTCAGGGTGCTATTTATGAAAGCGATAAGGGGGTTGCTGTTGCGTTTTGGCCGCCCCGCAGAGAAAGAAAGAAGGGAAAAATAGAAATAAAAAATAAATGACGCAGAAGTACTGTGTAAAAGAGAAAATATCAATGGGTGCATTCCATTTTTCCTAGGGAGTGGAGAGGCCGTACTCACGCGTCTAACCTAACAATACCCGTTGACGGATAACTGTACTAACGTAAACAAGTACAGCTGTACACTCGTAAGGCCGTACATGAGCACAATTGTATGGCTAAAAGTTTTTACAGCCTTGCCTTTGTGCAAAAATGGCTACCGACGCAATTTCGGACCTAACCCTAATCAATGACGAATGGGTAGGGCTGACCAGAGATGGGAGCAAGTGTGGCTAAGGCTAAAAAAATAAAAATGTAAAAAGGATATTCATTTTGTTCGGTTGCACACTGGCCTTGGCTAACGACAGGATCCTACCTGCTGACCTAGTAGTTGATACAATTGCAGACTGATTCAATCACAATTCTGTCACAATCATCGAAATTTACCATCGAACCTTCCATCCATTTCTTCCGCACCATCCAACCTCACAATTTTTGGTGCATCGGCCGAGAGTCGTGGAGTCAAACTCCGGTCGCCCGCGTTGTAGGTGTTCATTCGACTACTGAACCACCGATGATAAGGCAATCGACGTGCTTGGTTTAGACGCAAACTGGTATTTCCAAGGTTCCATTTCTCCGAATATTTAAAAGGGAAACATTTATTAAGAAAGAATGTTAAGAAAGAAGAAAAAAAAGACATTTGCAATGTTACAGTCGGTTTGTAAGCTTTTGAATTATTGACAAACGAAACAAGGGAGGGGAGGGGTTGAGGCTTAATGGTGCGTCGACAGCTTGGTCATTAGCGCCAGAAACGAAACAAGAGATGAAACAGTTGGTCTTTAAGCTTTTGAAAAACTGAAACAATAGAACCCACCACCATTATGACAGTTGTTTTTCTTTTGCCTCTGAGGGAGGAAACCGGAGAACCCAGAGGAAACCCTCGTGCAGCAGCAGGCGGGAAACAACCGGAGAAAAAACCCGTACATATACACTTTCCGTCACCAGGATTCGAACCCGGGTCTGTAGGAAGCCAGAGATGTACAGCTGGGACCGATGCCTATCGTATCTGACGCCCCACTGCTCGCAGCTACCCGTGCACCCATGATGTTCTATTATCGTTCACCAGCATAGATGTTAGGACTGAGAAATTGCTGTAATATGTTGTTTTTTTACTTTGTAAAACTTTTTTTCCTTCGAAAATGAAGACAAACTGTTATTGTCTTAGAAATATAGTTTGCCTTGTTTTTAACTCTGCAATTCGTGGGGTTTGATTTGTTTTTATCAACTGAAAGTGCACGGTAGCATCAACCGGCTGCACAGTGTACAAAAAAAGCTCCGCAATTGCTGCTGATTCTTCGGTATACGCGGAAAAGGAAAATCGGCACAATCTCATTCTAGACTCGCTTATAGCCTTCGACGGACAGGACTTTTCCATTTTCCCATCTAAGGGCGCGTTTACACAACGACAGTTTTCTCCTCACTAGCTTTTACTTGAGCAGTACTAAATCTGATGACTGCTTCTCGCCGTTACCAGAGTATGCGGCTTTTAAGTTGTCTATACGTATTAGTAACCATGGCAACGACGCAGACACAAATCTTCTCCTAGTGCCTCGTGACACGACGTACGATGCTTGCAACATTTGAGCGTCGATTTATGACAACAAGAAAACAATTTTTACTGCATTACAAGACGACGGACTGTTTTTTTTGTATGCCGGCATTCGATGGTTTGTCTTCGATTCGATAGCCACGAAATGGACGCCATGTTGGAGGAGCTATTTATTCTACCGACGTTTTATCATTGCTAGAAGCTGTACTTTGAGGGAGGACAGCTAATATTGGAAATAGCGTGAAATGACAACAATCTTGTAGCTGCTGTTTAAAATTACTGTAGCACTTTGTTCTTCATCCGTGTTGTTATTTATGATACATACAATTTGTTATCTATTACCGCATTTATTTAGTAGCAACGGGAAAGTAATCATAAATAAATAACGGTTGACTAGCAAATAGCATTCGGCGAACGAGAATGACTTGTTGCGTAAACGCGCCCTAAGTATTACAATTCGAAATATTAAAAAAAAATTGTAAAAATTATGAAGGTCACTCATTATACATGACTTATAATGAATGCACAACCAAAGTGGCTTTTGCCCCAACATTTCTGCGTTCTGCTTTTGCAAAGAAAACTTCGACTGTCGACAAATCGATTGGCAGAACCGCAGAAATGCATCTTCTCCTCGGGCTATGGATTTGGGATTTCATGCTTGGCAATTCGTCAGCGAAGCAAACCAAGCGAGAGAATTAATCTTTTAGACAAAAGAAGAAGAGGGGGGGGGGGGGGGGAGAAGTAGAGTGAATGCGGGGCGAAGAGAAATACGTAAAAGCTCCGTCGAATTAGTTTTTGCAGATTAGGATCGTAATACTATAATTAATAACAAAACGAAAAAACAGCGATTCGCAAAAAGGGACTTTTGTTGTTGCCGCTGGCGATTAAAATTGGTTTCCTCTCGTAAGAAGACCTTATCCCATACCAAGACTGGCAGTCAGCCTGTGGCCACGCTATCCACAGTCGAGGCCAAACAAATGTTGCTTCGCTACAATCTTGTATTTGATTTGTACTTACGCACATTGTGGGAGTTTTGCTCACTGTGAACTGTGAACTGTTTTGCTTGTGAAATGAATGATGAAAGAACGGAAAAAATCCGCATACAATTGAAACTCGCAGTTACTCGACTAGCGAGATATGCTATAACACATTGATTTATTTTCAGTATTCACAGGCAGAAACCTTCGATTCCTTATGATTTATGCCCAGTGCTCTGCTATACAGATTTTATGAATTATGCCCAGTGCTCTGCTGCTCTACGTTTATGATTTCAGCCTATTGCCCTGGTGCTCCACTTTTATTATTTTTGCCTATTGCTCTGTTCCTTCACTTTTATGTTTTCTGTCCAGTGCTCTGATGCTCCACTTTATAATTTCTGCCCAGTGCTCTTCAATGCTCTTCTGCTCCACTTTTATAATTTCTACCCAGTGCTCTTTAGTGCTCTTCTGCTCCACTTTTATAATTTCTGCCCAGTGCTCTTCAGTGCTCCGCTGCTCCACTTTTATCATTTCTGCGCAGTGGTCTTCTGCTCCACTCTTATGATTTCTGCCCAGTGCTCTTCAGTTCAAAAGTGTTACCCACTTTTTGGGGTAACATTATTCCACCATAGGTTTATAGAAGCCTTGAGCGTTAAGTTTTGGATCAAAATCCCATCCCCATTTTAGCTACCAACACTTAAAAACTCCCCATTTCCCCTTTCCACCCCGTCACTCATGTGGTCAACCACAAAAGTAAACCCCGAAGGTAATTTCCCAACATCCCTTGTCACTTGTAGTCAAGTTAATTCTTACATTCTTTCAGTCTAGTGAAGGCAATATGTGTGACAACAATCACCACCATTGTTAATTACGTTTACATAAACAAACCTAGCGAACACCAACTGCAGGTTCTCCATCGGTGACGTCACAGTGAGGTTTCGTACCATTCACCATATGTTGGTGAGCGGATGTGACGCATCTTTCTATTATCCGCGTACGGTCAATACACTCATAAAATTCTTAAACCGGTTGTGCGTGAAAAACGGCGCACGAAGAACGGGAGCCAACTCAGAAATTTTAGTAATCCGAATTTACGCCCACCAAGTTATTGACCTTCAACGGCGACATATTCTTTGAGCTAAGTGTGCACTCCACTCAGTATGTTTACACATCAGTACGTGGACACTGGCTACTGACTAGTTCATGGTTTATTTGTAGATGAAGAAACTAAGAATACGACCGGCTTCCATCACGCAAATTCCAAACGGCAGAGTGACGTCATTTCATCGCATGCGAATAGAACACGCACGCAAGATGGCGACTGCTCCTAATCCACCAAGCTTCAACTGCATGACAGATGATGTAAAACTGAGTATATCCCGGTTGCTATCGTGGTGGAAGGTAGAGGAGCGGGGCATAATCGACCTAGTGTGGTATAATCACCCCGATTATACCCCGGTGTATAATCGGGTGATTATACCTTTATCGTACCTTTTCGTTGTTACAAAAGTAATTTGTAAACGGAGCGTACCTAGCGCGAGCAAAGCCAATGGAGGTTGAACTGAGTTCGCTGAAGTGGGAACGCAGCTTCAATCTCAGCCGGCACTGCTCTATCTCAACTGGCGTTGCTCAGTAATCCAATCAAAATGGTTGAGTCAGGAATGTCTGTCAAGCGGAATGTCTGTCAGGAATGTCTGTCTGTTGCGGAGCTGGAATGTCTGTTAGCAGCACAAGAATTGCAGCATCAAAGCTCCTCGAGCGTAGCGAGACGACGCGGAATGAGAGCGAAGCGGGCGACTCCGCTAGTCCTTCTATAACATCATTAAATGATAGTTTTGTAAGAGACAGCATCTACGTTTTGCAGAATAGCCAGTGTTGTAAAACGGTCGCCCGAACCGCCGGCCTGACAAAAAAAATGCAGAAATTACAACAATTTCTTCTAATAGCATAATTGTAAACGGAATGATTGTTGGCAATAAACTGAAAACGTAAGGGTTTTGGCACACCAAAATCGACAATACGTCTCAAGACAAGATATTTTGTCGAAACCTATCTCAGCATGCTGCAGACGTCTCCAAAACCATAGCAATGAGCCGAGCGCCACACACCGGATGCGACGTTGTCGCGAGACGTCTTTCGCGTCTCACGACAACAAACCGAAGCTCCTTCTAGTTTTGTGTGACGGGGTCTCTCCACCAGAGGCGACGTCTCGCGGCCTCCCTAACATTTAATAGACAAAACAATGCTTCAGGTATATATATATATATATATATATATATATATATATATA
>JAHWFP010241432.1:3582-21873 GCA_023313725.1 Lithobius niger
AAAAAAAAATGGTTTACGTTACTGACATGTCAAGTGAAGTTAATCTTCGCTTTAGGTTATAACAAGTAATAAAATTCGTGTTCTGTGTCGTCTGCTTCCGTCTTTATACTTGTTGCATCGTCTGCTTTTATTTTTCACTCAGCTAAAGAAGTGTAGTTCGACGAATTATTAGGAAGCTAATTTCAGCCGTTTCAAACTTGACCAAGCTAAAAATGTCAGGTTGCAATACCGCGACTTATTGTAATCAAGTCGTGGTTTGCTTACCTCTTATATTGAAATTAACGCACGCAAATACAGCGAAATCGACACACGCCTTTTTCTCAATGGGCTCGCCATCTTGGAAACCGACGCGGACAAGTAAAGCTGAAAGAGCCATCACCCTGAGATTGGCTTGGGGTTTTCGAATGCAGCGTGTTACATTTGCGTGACTAATACGTCACTTCCTCCAACATGGCCGTCTCCTTACTGTTGATGGCCGTCTGTTTCCTGTAAGATGGCTGTCTCCTACCCACAATATGGCTACCTCCTTCCAGCAACGTGGCCGTTTCCTTCGTTTAATCCTTTGCTTCAACCGGAAGTAAAGTTTGTTACTCGAAATATAGCGTATTGGTGCTTCTTGTCCTACCAATTATCGTTCGTCTTTTAGCTGGCTAGCCCGAAAGCTTTCTGATTTTACCATGCTGCTCCTTGCTTAAATACCTTTTGGTAACCCCTGACAACCGCGAAATAGCCAGGGTATTATGGGAAATGGAAGCTTCTAGATTCTAGAGGCAGGAAACGAAAATAACATTACAAGGCATAGATAATGTCCACCTATGTAAGAATAGACACACAAGATTAAGATTGGCCATTGGCCCCAGCAATCATCCAAGTAAACAAGACTTGCGACACTCTGCTGGGCTAATGTATTACTTTTTTCTGCTCTATCAATGTGTTGGCCGTTAATCAATTTATTGGGCCAAGGTATTTATTTTCATGCTCCACAAGTTTGTTGGCCGCCTACTGCTAGGTTATACATTTATTCAATGTAAAATAGGATTGCTTAACCATTAGTAACGTTACTTTGACTGTTCATAATGTTAAGCATTACATATGGACATGCCTCAAATTGAAATTTTTTTTGGTGTAATTACAAAATCTTATTTCTGTGTATTTTATACACTGTCTAATCTAATACTTACAAGCCGTTCAGGTGGTGTAGTGGGTAATAGCTTCAGCTCCTGTGCGAGAGGTACCGGGTTCAATCCTTCCGAGACGGCACCGCGTTTTTTTTCCAGAGAAATTTTATTTATACCAACCACTTTGACTTAGTTGGCCCAACATTGACAGAAGGAGTTTCAGCAGGGCCGGGTGGTAAACACTGGCCCAACGTTGCACCTATATGTTGGCTCGGCCATTGGCCAATGTGACAAGGTGATGTTGGGCCAACCGTTGAATGCACCATTTGACCAATGTTTAAAAAGTTGACGCTGTGATATTAGCACAGCATCAACTAGGGCTAATACGTTGGGTCCGCCATTGGCCAACGTGACAAAATAATGTTGGGCTAACTGTTGGATGCCAACATTGAACCACTGTTTAAAAGTTGGCGCTGTGACATTGGCACAACATAGGCACAATACTATTGCCAACATAGGGCCAACACGTTGGCTTGGTCATTGGCCAAAATAATAATAATAATAATAATTCCCAGTTTATTACAAATATCAGTAATAGGGGTGCCAGAAGGTAGAGCTGGGCTCCTCTAATACTGGGCCTGAAATTAAAAGTGTAACTTAATACAATGGAGAAATCGAAAGTAAACAAATAAATAAATAGGTAAATAAATAAACATATAAGCACTACAAGGAAGCTTGTCAATCTTATACAAAATAAACGCAAACTAAAATGAGACTAAAAACATTTCGTAAAATTAGAAAGATCTACTTTCCTAAAGGTATACCTTAAACTGGGCAACATTGGACCAATGTCTGGATGTTGGGCTGTGGAGCTGGACCAACCAGTGGCCAACTGATCAATGCTTATTGGGACAAGGACCATTGTTGCACGGTTAAGTTATTTACTCGGAACGTTTGAAACAATGAAAGTAACGAAATTATGGTGATAACAATAATTGCAAAATATTTTATTTTACTTATTTTATTTTATTTTACTCATGCTGACCATTTATTTTGCATACTTATTCTGCATATTTACTACGAACACTTTTAGAATTCTAACAAACTCCAATCTTTATAAAGCTCTATAGAACTTTGAATCACTACTTTGCATTTATTACTACATTCTACTAGTACTACATTCTAAAACTCCAAAGTTACCTTTTTTAACAACAGCAACTTCCCTATCTGATGTGCCTCTTCAGCGAACAAGGAAAATAAGGTGTTGCCTCGTCAGACCACAACCAAACTTTAGTAACAATATTCGATATGTAACTTTACTTCGAACCGTTTTCTTAAAACATCGTTGCTGTAAGATACGGAGAGCTTCATGATTCCGAAGTTTCTCTCAAATAAGAGTATAAGAAATTACCATCTCAGTCAACAATTCGAAACTTTAGTAACTGTAAAGCAGCGTCAAGTGACGTCATATTGGCTACGAGATACCATTTGGAGGTAATAGCTACAAGGTGCACTAGATTAAAATGTAACGGAAAAAAACGGCACTTCTAGTCAACATAGTGCTTTGAGAGCGGATTTCTTAGGCTTAAAAGAACGTTGTTTTCTCCAACAACAAAAATCGCGCGTTATATGCTTAAGAAATCCAGTCTAATAGCATTGGCTTCAATAAGACGATCGTCCTGTCTCCCTCCAGTGCTCCTTGCAGCTACCCCAGTTACTGCCTCCACCATAGAGTTATACACAATATTACTACGTTGTGTCACTGCCCTATACTATGGCTGGAACATCATTTCAAAGCAAATTGTTAAAGGATTGTTGCTCGATTATTTAGGAAACAAGGAAATGTAACGAATCTCCTTTCATCCGATAACAGAATTGCCGTTCTACGCTGCTACATGAAAGGAAAATAAGGTAATAAGACAGTAATAGCATGGATTTTGCGCAAATGGGCTGGTGTATGCGAGTTAATGCACAGTTTTGGTAGAAGACCTCCTAGAAGGTGTAAAACATACTCGAGGGATTTGAACCCATGTCACTCTAGCAAGAGTGTGCTTAAAGGCACATAAATCCCTCCGTTCTGGCCGCTTTACTCTGCGTCACCTACGCTAAAATATAGTTCAAACGACCGCAGCGCGCATTGCTCTACGACACTTCTAGTCAAACTCATTTCGGGGCCGCTGCAACGTGACACATCGTACGTCCAAGTCGCAAACATGAGCGAAGGATTAATTATCCTTCCTCCAGGGCCGTGGCTTGCCAGCGATGTGGCGGGAGTTAAATACCGCTCGGACCGAGCCGTTTAAAACAAGCCTAATAACATTCACGCGCCACTACTGACATCTGCATCGTACCCTTAGACCAGCAAATGAAAGGCAAATCAGTTTATATAAAACTATTTCCGGTAATGTATCGAGTAAAACTGTTAAAATATACCGGAGGGAGTTATGTGCCTTTAAACCGTCAATACCAGCCCACTGTTGCCGAATCCAAGCTATATCCATTACTTGGAAGATGTTATGGTGCCATGGACTGAAGACATAATGTCTAACTGTCTATTATCACCTGGAGAAATTCTTTAAAGACTGATTCGCTAAATTTCATCGATGGAACTTAATGCCTAGTTATGGCCTAATTGACCGCCTTTTGCTAGAACTGTTATGGTTTAAGTTCTGACAAATATTTCTAAACAATGATCTTCTAACACCTTTTCTTCTAAAACCGGAAAATAATTAGTGATGCATGGTAGGTATTATCCCCCCTCCTCTACCACACCCAACTAGGACACAATTTATCACCTAGGGAGGTGGTAAATACGGTAAATAAAGCACCTCCCTTCCAGAAAATTTACTTCAATTTTGTTATTAAAGTGGAGAATATTATAATCGTGTAAACTTGGTTCTACATTGTAATATATTTCTACACTTACCCGCTAGCAGTTTACCAAAAAATGAAACAACACGTAGAAATTGTACAGTCTTCACTATCGAATTAGACAAACAATGAACCAGACCTATGGAACAGTACTTTACTTCTATCCAGACTTACTCTGGCCATAAAGATTATCTCCCGAAATAAAATAATAATATCTTCTCCAGTATCATCTGTATATACGACTCTACAACGATTGTGAAACAAGAGCTGATGGGTTTGCAACTAATGCATTTGCAACATTCACAGAAATCGTCTAACTCTCTTGTCTAGAAACGTAGTTGATATTTTTTCAAGTAAATAAATCGCTATAAGCACGATCCATTGAGGAAAAAAACATAAATATTTAAATCCTTTTTATTTGCTCGCCATGCTCATGACATTTTTATTATAAATGGAACAGTTTACGTGGCATACACTCGTGCTGCTTCCATCTTACTTTTTACGAGCGCCAAACTGCATCATTACAAACTGTAGATCAATAAAGGTAATACAGAGCACACACACAAATTTGCATTAAAAATGGGTAAGAATTTAATTAGGCTTTAATATGATATTTCTGTAGAATGCCGTGATAACACTCTAATCAGTTAATGCCCTTTTCGGCGAAGGAAAGCCCAGCTGAGACAATACGCAACAATGTGAAAAACCCATTGTTGCCTGGAAAGCCGGCACTTTCATCTGAAGGCGGGAAAAGTGCGGACATTCCCTAGGGAATGCTCGGGGTTTGAAAAATAGCTTATTTTAACAAAACAAAACAAAAAAACACGTTTGAAGTAGCCAAGCACTACATTACAATGGCGTAACATTTACAAAAGATTACGTAATGATTGTAAAATGGTTGCAGTTTTTAATCATCAAATGTTTGACCGGGTTTTCATTTGTAACACTCCGGCCTGATACATTTGCTACGACGTTCAAAATACCAATGATATTTGCTTGCATACCACGGCTACTTTTCTTGTACTGTTGTAAGGATTCAAGTTACGGTGGCCAGTTGTTTGCACAATGAGCTGCTCTTCTACGTTGGGTCGATACAAAGTTGTTGCTGACACGAATGTTGTGTTTGCTTAATTAGCCATCCAACTTAGCAATTGGCATCTGTTGCAACATTTTTTATGATGTTGCCCGGAACATTTTTACCCACGGGGCGGTTGTAATACAAAATGTTATTACTGTATTTCTTTTTGGGGCAAAAATACACAACCTCAGTATTTGCATGTTCGGGCCAATAATTTTGATACAGTCTGTGCACGTTGCCAGGACAACGAGAAGGATTGTCGGGAAGAGAATATGCCATGACTCTCTTTGGTTGCACTTTTATATGTTTTAAATAAATAAGCAAAAATTCCTGTAAATTACATGAAGTAAAGAGGAAATCAAGCCAAACAGCAAAAATAATACACTCGAATTAACGTAGTACAGTAAGCCACCTTTGGAGTGGCATGACCCGGATTCAAACTAGCAACCCAATTCGTCCCTAGATCACTGACATAGCTATTCGGCTTGTCTTCTTCTTTCCTTTTATATGTTTTAACCCACTTTGATTTATTTTTGAAACGTTTAATATGTATTCAAGGTATTCTCGCCCATTTTCATTTGACCTGCCAAAAGTTTGTTGTCTTTGTGTTAAAGTTCTGTCCTGATTTTTGCCACGCAACGCACAAACATGCACATCGAAAAGCACAAACACGGACTACGATAAGACATTGTGATCATCAGTAGCCTACCAAGAATTTTAATTTCCCGCAACACGTTCAACTGTTTTCTAATCTTTACCAATAATGCAAAACAATGGCCCGTTATTTCAATAACGCAACAATACCACGTTCTTTCAAAGCATCAACGTCTGCCAACAATAGCCGACAATGGGAACGAGCTCTTCGCCATAATGGGCATTAAGTCGGATAATGACCGAAAACCTTGTGCATTCCTAAACAATGGCCCTGGGGACGCTGAGCGCCCTCGGGCATTGTTTAGGAATTCCCGTAGTTTTCGGTCATTATCCTTTACGACATCACAGCCACCTTCAAAAAATTTGTGCTGCCTCTACTGTCATAATAAACACATAATAAAATACTTACCTATTCACCCCAGCAGTCAAAGAAAAATGCTCGGGTTTCTCTCTTTTTCCTTTTACACCCCAAAATTAAGGCAGTTACCTTGTTTAAATTTTTACGAGAAAATATCACTTTGCAATCGTATTATCGCTCTGCAAGTGACCATCAGTTAATCAGATGACATACTTGGCAAGTTTACTAGAAAGCTCTTCTCTTCATCATGCAATTTCGAGCTTTATTGATCCTAGCACAGCAACTTGGTCTGATTCCAGCAATGGTCTGATTCCAGCATTGTGAAGTGAGAGCACGGAATTAAACACGTTTTTATAATTCTTTGACAGTTCAGGGACAATTCATACTTTAAAAATAGTGTACTTGTTCGTCAGTATCCAAATTTTTATTCCAATAAGTATCATGAATTTCGCACGTTTTTATACAATTGTGTTACAAGGAAAGCATTACCTTGGCTACCCTTATTTCAAAAAAGTGGTTCAACACGCTCTTAACCAAACCGTTTTAATCGTTTAAGACGTTAGCTATAAAATATGTTAAAATTTGTATAAAATATTTAAAAATAGCCAGACATGTACGTTCGCAGTCCTATGACAGGTGTGATATCCACCTAAAACGATTATAAGAGAAGGCGCATAGTTTCCAAACAAGGTCGGACTTTGAACGTAGCGATCTCATTCAACCAGGCAAAGGCCGCCAAGGTTAATCCTATTAGCCAGAAACTTGGCGCATTGTCCTCTTCTTTAATTTTTCTTTAGCAGGAGTGATTATGGTTATCTGAAAATATGACGAATTGACTAAATGACGTAGTCAGAGCTGTAGGATTGTCCAGTTCTAAGTGAAACATGTTTCAGCAGATTAAGAAAGGAGTCAGACAAAGATTTGAAAGAAGAGGGCAATGTGCCAAATTGGCTGGCTAGTAGGATTAATCTTGGCAGCCTTTCCCTGCTTTAATAATATACCACTACTTTCAAAGACCCTTTTTGGAAGTTAGTGGCTTCTCTTACACCAGTTTTGGTTTGGGGTGGGTTTTGTAGACAGATACGATGATTTTCATGCAATTGAGCCAACATTGGACCAGTGCATTTTTGGGATTATTGCCTATAGTTTGTGCCTTCGTTCTTGATGCTGCAACATTCAAGGCATGTTATATGAACTTCCAAATGATTGTTAGTATAAGTATACATTTTTTACCTATACCGATATTGTTATAAGATTAGCATTGCGATCAGCACCATTCACACATAGAAATATTGTACTTGTTCGTCATACCCTAATTTTTATTACAATATGTATAATAAATTTAGCACGTTTCTATATAAATTGTGTTACAGACTAAATATTACCTTGTGCTACACTTACTTCAAAATGATCGTTCAACACGCTCTCAACTGAATCATTGTAATCGTTTAAGACGTTAGCTGTAAAACACATAACAATTACTATAAAATATTTAAAAATACTTTGGGTGCAAATCAACCTCACAAATCTCATTACAAATCTCAAAATCCTGAAGTCGAAAAGTTTTTCTAAAGAAACAATTTGAATTACTTCCACGGCATTACAGTAATGAAAGAAACTCATAAAAGTTGATTATAGTAATTTTCCCTGGCAGCCATTTGTTGTTATTCCGAGTCAGGAAAGCTACCTCGTGTTTTTTTCAGAATTGAGAATATAACGCAAGAGTGAGTACTTTCATTCAAACAACCAACTTCTGCTTGTTATATTGCCACTCATAATTTAATTACCGATACCTTACAGCTTTACTTATTAGTATGTAAAGACAACATACACATGCTCGTGCACTTATTCCCTGCTTAAAACTATATGGCATTTATTCCTCCAGTTACAACAGTCAACACATCCTCCGGTTACTCAATACATACTTACTCAATACATACTTACTCAATACATACTTACTCAATGCATACTTACTCTACACATACTTACTCAATACATACTAACTCAATACATACTTATTACCATACCTTTGCCGTTTTCATTGTTATAAGTGTGCATTCTAAATCCCGTGACCTAGCCACTTCCAACAATGGTGAGCGTGCTCACCATTGTTGCGGCAAAGGTGGGTGACTTATACTGCATACTTATACCGCATACTTGTACCGCATACTTATACCGCACACTTATACTGCACATTTATAGCGCACACTTTTGTTGATGTGATAAGATAACTAAAGTTTCAAGGTCAATGCTTGCTCTTTCTTATGCTCCTACAATCTCCGTATGACTGTAACTGCTTTTCTAACCTACGTCTGCCTCTGCCAAAATCCCGATTTCTTTCAGATTAAGCACATCCGAGACCCGACTATTAATTGAGATCGAATGAAACAATGAATGCACCATCGTCGTTGTTAATCTATGATGGCCGCCATTTCGAAATTATGCTAACCATCGTCCGATTTTCTTTAAATTGGGAACGGAGACGAAATAGTTGATTCAAAGTGAAACAGTGCATGTACGATCATGACTAATAATTTCAAATGGCTGCCATGCCCAAATGCAACGACATTTCATGACGAACCGAGCAACAGTTAGGCCTACCCCCCCCCGCACCAGCGACTGCCTTACTTCGCACCAACATATAAACTTAACAATGAGCAAATCTCGTGCAGCCCTAATGATCCCAAAGAAAACGCTCTTCCAATGTTCTCTCAAAGCGGGGAAGGGGGGGGGGGGTGTTGTTCACCAAACGTGTTGCCATCTGTTATGAGGGGGGATATGGTGACATGCTATGTATCAAACTAACTTTCGTCAAATTAATTTTCGCTTATTTCTTTTTAAATATTTCATGCAAATTCTTTTAACTAAATTATTTTTCTGAGTTCTGTTTTTCAAGACTTAATTTTTTTTCTGGTCCTTGTACTATGTATAGCTTACAAAAACGAATTCATAAAAAAAACTACACAGTTGTTCTTTTCCTTTTTTTTGGGGGGGGGGGGCAGAAATTGTTATGTAATTTCTTGGTGGGGGCACGCCAAGTGTTACACTGGCGTTACAAGGAGGGACGGGGGTCTAAATTTTTTGAACAAAGCGTTACGTAATTTATAAATGCTCCCTAATGGTGCAATGATAAATGAAGACAAATCATTAACAGAGCGATGTAAAGTACGGTAATAAAACAGTTATAACATGGATTTTGCAACTATGGGCCGGTATAAGTGATTTAATGCACAGTTTTGGTGAAGCGACGTCCTCGGATCTGTGCAACATCCTCTTTGGCTTCGCCCCCTCGGACGATTCCACAGCTCCTCGTACCAAAAGTGTGCATTAAATCACTTATACCGTCCCATTGTTGCAAAATCCATGCTATAACCATTACTTGCACAATGCATACTTACTCAACACATACTTACTGAATACATACTTACTGAATACACACTTACTCAACACATACTTACTCAATGCATACTTACACAGCGTAAGTGTGTAAATACACCTGGATTTCACGAGCTAAATTGTACCTCTCACTGTCGTGGGGCAGATAACCCAGTTTGGGTTCGTACTCGATAAAATACCCAGAACAACAACAAAACAACAGCAACACCGTAAATGGCTATACTGGAGCTTTCCTGAGCGCTCCTGTAGTTCCTTCTTTCTGAGGATATTAATTAATCTTTTTTTTTCAAGATTGGGACCAGATCCCAATCACGTTCCTAATTCATGTTGAGCCTGCATGTTAAAGTTTTAGCTAACGTTCGTATATATTATTTTTAAATATTTATATTTTTGTATATTATAAATTTTATATATTACAAATTTAGATATTTCGCAGAGAGTTGTGCTGTTTTGGTCCATTAACTCAAAACCAACCGTGACCATGATTCCATTTTTTTCCTCTTTTCTAGCACCGAAAGTTCTAGCACTGCTCAATCATGCATCGCCCTGTTTTCGTGCGTGTTTTACTTCTTTATTAGGGAAACGTAAACTTCCCCAGATGGTATTTTTAACTGTATAGTGTGGTGCAATACCTTGCGATAAAAGCAAGATGGCGTGACTAAGGCGAGATTTGTATCGGTTGCTACCATACGTGGCTATCAAAGGTACACATTTTAACAAAAAGTAACGCTCCTTAAAAGAACAGGGCGACCGTAAATGTTAAAAACAATCTGCTGACAAGAAGTTTTCCAAAGAAAAAGGTAGGAAAAAAGGAAAAGGTAGGCGTTCTACGATTCATGCTAACTCTACAGATTTTTTAATGTTTGTATTTATCTCACACTTGCTTTTACCGTGCCAACTCATAAAAAAAGGATGGTTTTGATGATTGAACATAATTTTCCTTTATATTAATACATCACGACTTTACGATCTTACTCTTCAATAGAAATAGCAGATGAAGCTCATAAAATTTTGCTTGTTCGCTTACTACAAAATAAGCAAAATTATTATCGGCTCGTAAAATATTATTACAAAGACTTTCTTTGGACCATCTGTTGTTGGTTGGTTGTTGATAGCTAGTATTCAGTTAACGGTTGGTGTCGTTTGATCGAACAGCATTTACAACATCTTCAGCTTGAGGTAAGGAATTTCATTTTTTGTGGAAAGTACTGGATAGTATTAAAATGATACTAAAAATGTTCGTTTCTGCAGTGATATTTGTTGAGAATAAAGATAATAAATTAATAAATATATTTTTTTTTAATCTCATATTCATTAGAATACACCAGACTAGGGACCAGTCACATCCCCGTTAGTGATCACAGTGTTCACTTTTCATTCAGCCTAAAGCACAAAGCAGCGGTTAAAAAAACTGGATCAAACATGGCGCTGTTCCATTCTAAATTATTTTCGTTTATCATTAATTTACTTGCGATTGGAGTTTCTGAAATCATTGTAAAAATGTATATGATTTTAAGTTTATAGATCACAGAATAAGTAAGATACTCACCCACAAAATTATAATATGCGATAGTAAAATAAGTCCCAGCCTGTCAAAGCCGTGAAGTAGGAACGCAATGGGTATTTTGTCCTTGCGCACAGGTATGCGAACTGTTCGTTTGGTGTTTATATCTAAGTGTATCAAATTTTATTTACGAATTCACCTTGCCTGTACATATAATTAAACCGCTGAGATTCCCTCGGTACGCTCATTGACAGATATTTTAGCGGTTGAGTTGTGCAGACAAAGTGTATTACTAAATGAACTCACAACACAAAACCCACTTGGGTGAAAGAACCCTCTCAGTTTCAGCCAGTACAAGAAATGATATCAGAATAAAAATAGCTACCTCCAAGTTGCCTGCATAGTGTGCCAAGCCTCTCACACATGTACTGACCGAGATGTGTTCCTCTTAGATAGTAGTGGTATCATCCCTGCCAACGAACAACTGCCAAGCTATTACCAACGACTATTACTTGAGCCGTTAAATGAAAAACTCGACCATTGTTATGATATCACTACTTTCTAAGCGGAACACATCTCGGTCAGTACACGTGTCACGCTCGGCACTCCTTGTAGGAAACTTGCAGGTAGCCATTTTAATTCTGATATTACTATATGCATTGGCCAAAACTTGGCGGGTTCTTTCACCCAAGTGGGTTTTGTTTGTGATATCACTTCTTTTGTAGTTTTGTTTATTTCGTGGCATACCTAAAGTTACCCACATATTTCTACGAATTTATGATCGCATTAAAGCGTTTTTTTTTGCAGGTTTTTTTTTCGTTTTCTGTAATCCTGCTACAGAGTAATTGAAGGCACTGGGAAATGTGTAGACCACGTCCCCTACTGGTTACATTAAAATAGTTGATAGTTGGGTGAATAACCGGTGGATTGGTTGTATAGTGAACAGAGCTTCATTAATGAGCTCTGTCTTTAATGAAGTTGCACTGTTATCTGTGTCTGTACCAGCAGTCGTGTCGGAGTTTTCTTTCGCCTTTGTTGTTTCTCAGTTTTCGATTGGCGTTGTCGGAACGTTCACTGCAACGGGTACATTTTCTTTCTGTAATATTTCCTTCTCCTCCTATCCTCTCCCTCCCCCTTATCTCCTCCTATCCTCCCAACCTCTTCCTCTCCGTCGTCCTACCATCCCTGTTCTCATTCCCTTCCCAAACTCTTCCCCTATGTTCCCACTGCCATATACGTGGTCACTATAGTGACATCTGCTAGCTTCGTTTTGTTTCGCCGTGCTTGGTTTCAAAGATAATTTTACCCGTTCACTTGGATGGGTAATTTTCCTTCCTGAAATTCTCCCCCTTTTCTTCCATGCTCTACCGCTCCTCTCCCCTCCCCATTTATCCCATCCTCTCCTTCCCCTCTACCTTTCCCTTCCTCCCACTCATCTCGGCTCTTCTCTCCGTCCTTCTGGTACACATTTTTGAATTTGGGTGGATAGTTGAATAATATGCTGCCCTCCGTCTTTCTTCTCATCCCTCGTCTTTCTCCCACTTTCCCCTTCTTACCTCGTTACCATCCTACCTGCTGCCGTACGCTTTGTAACGGGAGACATCTACTGGCAGACTTTCCAAGCTCGACTCATAACAGTACCTTTTCTTTGGCTCTTGGCTTACAATATACAAGAATTACTTCCCTCAACTCATTAAATTGTCGACTCTATCAGTTCCTCTTTTCCTTGCCACCTTTCATCTCTGCAACTTCGGCTTATGTGTATGATGCAGACAATGTATGATGCAGACAGTGTCCTTATCGTTATGATTCGACGCATTGCCTACGCCGGAATTGACTCCTTTGCCTGGCTTTAACAATCTTACTAACAATGGGGAGGAGACACATTTTTTTCATCACAGGTGATGTATTCCCAATGTTCACACCCAATATCATTACGAATAATTTCTATCTTTGCTGTTATGGCCTCACAATTAGTAAAACCATAAAACGGCACGATTCCCAGTCAACTATGAACTAAACGCAAAATTTCAGTCATGATCTGTCGCATAAAATTTTTATCTTGGTGGCATAAGTTTTCATGTTTTACTGAACAACGATTTTTACACCCGTTTTCATCTAGAAGCAGTTGAAAATTTTTACTAAGAATCAGCTAATGGTGTTAAGACACCAACTATTTCAACAATTTCTTGGTTGATTTATCACATATTTATTTTACTTCACCATCGTTACATTCGTGAAAATGGCTTTTTATGGCCATCAATGTTACAATAACGGATGAATTAAATAATCGCTTTCTGACAGTTGTATTTGACAATGTAACTTGGTGGATAGACCACTGACGTGGTCCTTGATTTCATGTAGTCAGATGTCAAGTGCAATCTGCTAGCATAGTTCATAGTTCATAAATGGGTGTTGTTCGAACAAGAACGCAACTGTGATATGTGAAGCTTGGATTTGTATTGAATGGGTAATGCATCTAGTGTTGTTGAAAATTTCCAGGCCAAGGCTATCATGTGCAATGGACTGCAGTGGTGGGGGACCCCTCCCCAAAAAAGAAAAGTATTTTGTGTGGCGGGAGGAAGGGTAATTTAAAAAAACAATGAGACAGAATTAAATGGTAATTAAACATTAGTAACTAAACAGTGGTACTTGAAAACAATGGTAGAATTAATACCAGTGGCACGCCGAAAAAAAAAACAATCTAACCATCGACGACGTATGTGGCGTTCGGTTTTTGGCCGGACGATGCCGCACACCTATAGGTACGGGAACAGCAGCTGCTGACACTTACTAATCGACGAATGTGCTCGGAACGGAACCAAATATTTATTTGGATATTCATTTGTCCAAACCTACACTGACAACTAATAATATAATGTTAATTGGGCCTAAATTAAAATCAATGTTGTTCATGATAGATTCACACTAATTAAGTGTTTCACGTCAAGGCATAAAAGAAATATTTCAGATCAAAACACAAAAGAAATATTCATAACGAAACGTAAATACCATTTCGCCTACCATTTACCCATTCTGCCACCATTTAACACGTCTTTCGTCCACGTTCGTTGAGTGACGGGAACATCACGGCGGAAGCGTACGTCTGGACGCCGGATCACAGGAGTGAACGCGAGGAACCATGATCACGTAAGCCATTCGTAAGCAAGTAGGAATGTCGCCGAGACTTGGGTCCTAGCACCGGAACTACAACAGAATTTTAAGAATGGATCTCGGTTATAATACACTTATAATAATCCAAACCGTAAGTCTTGACTATTTTCTACTGCCAGGATTCTTATCATATTGCAAGTGGTTGAACCATCCTGGCCACAGCGTCCAGTGTGTCTTTACCCTGCTTGCCTCCGTTGCCATGGAGACCAGCTGTAGTCTGCGCATGCACCAAGTAATTAAAATAGGGATAGCGGCCTTCGATGATAAGGATTTGTTGTAAGCCAACCTCGCAAGCTAGCAAATAGAAGCTTGGTACAAAGAGCCGTAATTCATTATGTCAAAAATTGTTAAGTACTATTTTTTTGGTAAAAAAAAAAATCAAAAAGGAATAAGCATTTGATTCCAGGTCGCGTGAAGACACGTAAAAATTTGTTTGTCCCGATAGCCGCGCAATGGTCTTCTCTGCAGTCCACGACGAAGGGTGTTTGTTATATTTAAAATATTTCGTTTGGAATTTTACGAAACATTTTGTATCAAATATTATTTCCTAAAAATAGTGATTGAGTACAACGGTTTCTGTTTTACTTCTCATATTTAAAACAATATAAGATATCTAAAAACACAACCTTTATAACTTTTTTTAAAGTATCGTATGTCAGTTAGATTAGCTGTTGGATTCGAACCGTCATTCACTTAACTTGGAGACAAGGATGCTGACCACTGGGCTGTTGCTGCTCGCTTTGCTCGGGGTAACCCACGACCCCCTCACACAGCTTGCGGTGTGCCGAGGGACCTAATTTCTGCCCAGCCACGTAGATGTTGTTTTTAAAACACACGGTCCTTTTAAGGGTAAGATGGGCCATGAATAACCCGGTTTAACCCTTTAAGAGACACATGCACTTAATGGCTTTTTCTTTTTGTTTAAGTCACTTAGGTCGGTAGCTGGATCGACCAATGCTAATTTAAAGTTTTTTTTTAATGTTTGCATTTATCTCACACTTACTTTTATCGTGCTAGCTCATAAAATCGAAGGGTTTGATAATTGAACAGCATTTTCCTTAATATTAATAATACACCACGACTTTACGATCTTACTCTTCAATAGAAATAGCACATGAAGCTAATAAAATTTCATTTGCTAGCTACAAAATAGCAACATAGTTTATTATCGCCTCGTAAAAAATTATTACAAAAACTTTGTTTGGACCATCTGTTGTTAGCTGTTGGTAGTTAGGATTTAGTTAATGGTAGGTGTCGTTTGATCGAACAGCGTTCAGAACACCTTCAGCTTGAGGTAAGGAATTTCAATTTCTGTGGAAAGTACTGGATGGTATTAAAATAATACTAAAAATATTAGTTTCTGTAGTGATATTTGTAGAGAATAAAGAAAAAAAATTAATAATTATGTTTTTAATTCTCATATTCAAAAGAATACATCAGACTAGGGACCAGTCACATCCCCGTTAGTGATCACAGTATTGGCTTTTCATTCACTTTAAGCATAATGCACAAAGCAACAGTAAAAAAAAAATGGGTCAGAGATGTCGGTGTCCCATTCTAAATTCTTATCGTTTATCATTAATTTACTTGCGATCGGAGTTTCTGAAATCACTGTAAAAAATCTAAGTTCAGGATTTAAGTTCATAGATCACAGAATAAGTAAGATATTCACCCACAAAATTATAATATGTGATGGTAAAATAAGTCCACTGGGCTGTTGCAGCTCGCTTTGCTCGGGGTCCCCGGGGCCCCCTCAGAAATTTTTTTGCGGCGCGCGAGGGAACTCAGTTTTTGGCCCGAACACTTCATGTCCCTGTTAGAGGATACCACTAGCGAAAGGGTTAAGAGACGCATGTACTTCATGGCTTTTTTTTGGTTTAAGACACTTAGGTCGGTAGTTGGATTCGTACTGGTATTCAATTGATTTGAAGACGATAACACTGAGTTACTGGGCTGAATCTGCGTGCTTTTCGAGTTTCCCTGGATTTTGTCACAAAACTTGCGGTGCGCCGAGGGACCAAGTTTTGACCCCGTCGCGTAGATGCTGTTTTCAAACCACATTGTCCTTCAAAGGTTTAAGCTGGGTCAAGAAAAACGTGGCTTCACTCTTTAAGAGACGCATGTAAACTTCATGAATTTTATTTTGTTTATGCTTGGTTGATTGCTGGATTCGAAGTGGCATTCACCTGGTTTGGAAACGAGTAGGCTGACAACTGGGCTGTTAGTTCTCACTTTGCTCAGAGTTCTCTAGGGTCCCCTGGAATACCTCACTTTGTGCCGAGAGACCTAATTTCCGCCCCGTCATGAAGATGTTTTCTTATTACCCACACGGTCTTTTAAAGGGTTAGGCTTGCCCAAGACACCACGGCTAATCCTTTTGAGGGACGCACGTACTTGATGCCTTGTTTTTATCAGTTATGCCGGTTGCTGGAATCGAACCAGCATTCACTTGCTTTTAACAGGAGGTCCCTGACCAGTGGGGTGTAACAACTTCTCGCTTTATTACTGGCACCCAGGGTTCCCTCACAAAGCTTGCGGTCTTCCAAGGGACCTAGTTTTGGTCCCGTCACATAGACATTGCTTTTAAATCCCACGGTCCTTTAAAGCTTTAAACTGGGTCAAGAAACTTTGGCGTAACCCTTTAGGGGATGCATGTATGCCTTTTGTTTTTATCAGTTAGGTCGGTTGCTGGATTCGAACTGGAATTTAATTGGTTTGGAGACGAGGAGTCTGACCGCCAGGCTGTTGCTGCTCGTTTTGCTAGGCCTCTCTCGGGTTCCCCTCACAAAGCTCGTGGTGTGCCGAGAGACCTAGGTTTGGCACTTTCACGTAGATCTTGTTTTTAAACTACAGGGTTCTTTACAGGGTTAAGCCTTGAAATGAAATTATATTTTTGAAATCGGTTCAGTTTGATTGACCATGGCTCTAAGTACAGGGTGGTCCACAAAAAACTGACTACCCAACTTTTTTTAAGTCCAACTTTTCTAGTTAGCACCCCTCAAAACCAGGATAGGACAGAAATAAAATCTAATGAAAACGGGAAGATTTCTGTCCTTTCCTGGTTCTGAAGGGTGCTAACTAGAAAAGTTGGACTTAAAAAGGTTGGGTCGTCAGTTTTTGTGGACCACCCTGTACAGTATATTTAATTTGGTCTTACCGATTCAATTACCGTTAGAGTTCGGTTCGATTTCTTGACAAAAAAAAATTACTGGACCAGTAACGATGAAATTTAGGCCACTTTTTTTTTATTAAGGTCTAAAAATCGGAGAATTTTATGAAATGGATTTTCCTCTTACTTATAGTGGAAAATGTTTTGTGCCAATAAACAAATTAATTAATATTTTAATATTTAAGTGAATCATTTAGGATACGTGTTTTTTTTTTCAGTTCCCTAGAACATACAGCACACCATGCCAACATGGTATTTGACTGTGAGCATCGTATTCCTTGTCTTAGAAGCGATACTAGCATTAGGTATGTATACCATTCTGCCATTTAAAATAGTAATGTAAAAATAACTTGCTTCAGACCATGCTGTGCACGGCATGCCACATGAAATTGAGATTGTAGAGTATGAGGTTTTCGTGCGTTTCACACCCCAAAAAGGTCACTTTTAATGTTTTTTACCTATTAACCAAGCGGCTCGCACCTTACTATTCTGGCGAGCAAGAACGAGACTTTCAACCTCTGCATGTGAACTGCCTGCCATTTGGTTGTGAACATTCTTTTTTACTGGCGTATTGCGGCCAGCAGCCGCAAAGGACGTTTGTCTATTTTTGTATCTTGACCCAACCCCTTTTCCCTCTAAATCTTCTAATGGTAACGATAAAGGTTATCTAATGCCAGTGATCTGCAACGAATTGGGTTGCCAGGTCGAATCCGGGTCATGCAATTCCGACGAAACGTTAGTGCAGAAAGGTGGCTTAGTGTACTACGTTATTTCTAGTGTATAATTTTCGCTGTTCGGCTTGTTTTCGTCTTTCCTTTATTTCCTGTAATGGTAGGTCGGTCAGCCTATTGGGTTATCCTTCCTGTCTGCTGTCATAGCTTCCTGTATGAAAGAGGCTTAACGTTAGAATTCCTACGCATCGTTCTGTATCGGCAGCCGTTGCTGGCGTTTGAGCTGCCACCATCCTGT
>JAHWFP010241433.1:0-21821 GCA_023313725.1 Lithobius niger
TTAAAGCAAAGTGCAACTGATTCGAAGTCGAAATAGGAAAGTAGCACGAATAAACTTTCCTGTAAGGTTTCAGATGACGCACTGTTGTTGCACTGTTTAGTCCACGCGAAATCTTACTGCTGCATTCAAATGTTTTCACTATTTTTAATCTTCTCGTGCTAACCCTTAAAAAAAATCAATTCCAGAACTCGCCAGGCGAGCACAATTTCAGTAATGCTGATCTTCCCAAAACAAATATTGTTAAGGGTTCCCATAAAGCTGTTACGCCAAGTTGCTGAATTTCAGCGTCAGTGATAATGTGTTCGTGTTTCGATCTCGTACAGTTTTGAGTTTATTAAAAATTGATTAAAACAAAAATAAGAGTGGGTTTATCGTGTCAGAGCCCTCGTATTTGCAATTCGTTTGTGCCCCTAGGGTACGCAATAGTACCAAAGCAGCGTAATGTGCACTGGAAGCCCCTGTGAACATGACTAACAATTACTAAAAATTCACGTGATTTTTGGCGTTGGTGAGTGTCGAGCAACTAGCCTCTGGTGTTCAAAAAGTTGAAGGCAATAAAAATGGTACTCACACTACTTTTGGCTTCCAGAGTCTGTAGCTTCCCGAGCTAAAGGGCTACAGAGTAACTCGTAAACCTAGAATTCGACTACTTTTACCAAACGCCAATAATCATTTTGGGAAACAATATTGATATTTATGCTAAACTGTTTAACTGGCTATATTCAGTTTACGTGTCATCTCCCATAAATGCAACCAAAAAACCTAAAGCTCAGGTTGATTGAGAATTACGTTTGTATGGAATTCTGCTTTTTTTTTTATTGCTGTTAATTTCTTTGATTGCATGTTAGTTCTGACGCATGTTTCTTTTTGCAGTTTTGATTACTGAATTGGGTAATTTTTGTCAGTTTGGTGATCAATTTTTTATTTTTTTACTATAGTTGATCTCTTTTTATCACTTTTCCTAATATGTGTCATTAACAGTTTGCATTTTTTTCATGCGCATTTTATCTGTGTTTTTTTGCCGTGTATTGGCACACATCACAATGTTTCCTCACGCTGCGCTATTTTTTACTGTTAAATTTAAAAAATTTCTCTCGTTCACTAACTTTTAATTAGTTGATGATAAATTCAGTTGTTGCTCTCGCCTCATAAGGTGCTTGTTGGGCTGTGTAGTGTGTATACATACGTAGTATACAAAATGAGCGCCATGTTGAAACTTGAAGCTTTCGGCGAGCGAGAAAGGCATGTTGCATAAAGGCAATGAAGTGATGTGCTATGACTTTCGCTGATGATATCTGTCTAAGGGTGGGGGGAGGAGGGTTAATAGATAACACAAGTACACCGGTTTGTATTTCTCGTTTAAAAGCGAATCTATTTTTCTTTCAAATCCTACAGAGTTCAATAGTCAAGAAAAACCGAGAAATCGTAGGACGCTATATGAGGAATCTAAGTGACGCTCAACGATACACACTGGGCACTAGTTACAAAAAATTTGTTTTGAAGTGCAAATTTGCTGGAATTTCTTGCAATTCCAGGTAAGTTGATTTTTTTAAATGACAAAAACTACTCTAAAAAAAAAAAAGGGGGAACGTTGTTTTGCTTTGGTAATTAACAATGAATTACTCAATATTTCCAGCAACAACAACGAACTTCGAATATTTAGTCACCCTAACTACGGAAATTGTCTAACTTTCAATCCAGGATACGATGAAGAATCCTCGAAATATAGTGATCTAGCCGATAGTAAGTCAATTATTCCAAGTTCCTTTTTAAAGTGGTCATTGTGCCTGAGCGGTGAGAGAGCTCAGCCTGATTTCTGAAGGTTTACGGAACTGGTCGAACACCTGGAAAGGGAATCTTGGCAAAGTCCCCGCCAGGACTGCCCGCCAGAGTAGCATGAGAGGCTACCATACTCCTTCAGCGGATATGGGAACTATTCTGGCCAATTCTGGACAATCTTTCGGTCCCTACGATGATCGGAGGTTTCCCGGATCGAATCCCCGGGTTGGCACCTCCCTTTACTTCTTCTCTAAAAGTCTGGTAATGTTCAAAATTGAGCTGGTTCAGCTATACGAGCTTCAGCTGACTTAAGGCTCAAAAAGAAATTATTTAAATTAAAAAAGAAAGTGTTAGCTCAACCCCTTCAACACAATGCCGCAAGCCAAGCTATAAAAAAATAAATAAATCCCCTGATGAAAAGCGAACTTCGTCAATCCGAGTGAAGCGAGGAAGTACACACGCGAGTTGCTAGAGCCTTGGGCTACGAAACAAGATCGTGCGAGATCGAATCTCTTTACCGACCTATGTACACATGGGACCAACGACCCCTCTGAACGTGAGTCAAGAGAGATACAGATGAATTCAAGTGAATTTGAGTGAGTTGTGAGCGAGTTTATTCTACATCAAACAGCAAACAACAGTGCAACAAAGTAGCATGTACCCACACCCCACAAGACCGTATACCATATAAAAATAAAAAGTTAAAAATGGTGCCAAACAAATCCGCCAAACAAATCCGTACAAACTTAAAAACATGTAAGTAAAAATAAAACTATTATTTGCCTATAAAAACAACAGCAATCATGAAAATAACGTAGTAGGAACTTGTACTTGAAACGAAAAGCTAAAGGTTATAGGTGAGTATTTTTGAATATTAGCAAACACTAAAAAAAAAAAAGTTGCTCAAATGCCTATTGGTCTCCAGCCGGCAGTGATTGCACTTCAACGTCTATGGAAACTATTCTGGCCAATCTTTCTGCCCCTAAGAGATCGGAGGTTTCCCCGTTCAAATCCCCGAGTTGGCTCCTCCCTTTACCAGATATTTCTTCTCTCTTAAACGTTTGGTAATGTTCAAAATTGGGCCGGTTCAGCCGCACGAGCATTAAATTACTTCGGCTGACTTAAGGAACAAAGAAATAAATTTATAGAAAAAATAAATAACTCAGCCAGCCTGGCCAGTCCGCCCACTTTGGTAAGCCCAAATGAGCAACAAATAAAGAAATGCAAGTGGTCAAACCGTTTTATCCTTCTTTCAGTTTACTGAAGGTTTTTCCCATATATGAACAAGCATATACTCATTAACAAATTACAGTTAAGCTCATTAACTAATTTAATCGAATTGAAATTTGCTAACAGAATTATCCATATGGGTGCATCTACATCCCCGTGGATATTGGCTGACGAATCAACCCAGAAACAAAGCGATGGTTCTGATTCACCCCCCTGGAACAGCGCCCATCATGGAATCGCCCATTGTTGAAGACGTCTTTGGAGGTCAAAAAGCTGGATTCGAAATACTTCTCGAGGTATGTAAGTTTTCCTTAGAAAGCCCATACCAACTAAACGATGCCGATTTCTTTCAAAATTATGCATTTACTGCACTGTGTAGCCTAATTTTCTTACCAATGGAGAAAAACTGATTGTATCCTGTAAATCTGTCACCTAAAGTTGTTTGTCTTTAACTTTTGCGTCCTCCGAGATATGAGTAATTTGAGCGTCAGTCTCTCTATTTGGCGGTCACAACTACGATTCGTCGGAAAACCAGTTGGTTTGGTCGTGTGACATACACGAACACACTATTTAGTGCTAAAGGTGAAACAAGGCTGATCTGCAGATGTTACAGTTTTACTACAACAATCGCTTCCTTCGTTAACCAGTGAAGCGAGCCGACGCTGAATGAGCGAGCGTCAGCGCGTGATTCGGCCAGTCCTTAATTAATTAGCTGATGCATAAATAAAGAATAAATCACAAGGTAAGGGGTAAACGAATCAAACATTCTGCATTAAAGACTTGGCCTTGTGAGGAAACAAGATACATTAATCTGAGAAAGAAAGAAAAGACAACTGCCCCGACTGGGACTTGAACCCAGGACTTCCCGCTGACTAAGCCGGGCACTCTAACTACTGCGCTACCGGGGCGGATACTGATAAAGACTGAACAGCTACTTAGCTCGGCTGGAGCCTGTAGCCAGTATTCGCCTTGGTAGCGCAGTGGCTAGAGCACCCGGCCTATAGTCAGCGGAAAGTCCTGGGTTCAAGTCCTAGTCAGGGCAGTTGTCTTTTCTTTCTTTCTCAGATTAGTGTATTTGTAGCTTCAGCAGGACAGTCTTTAATGCAGACAGTTTGCTTTTAGTTGATGCATGTCTCTTTCCTACTTTAACTTTTTCTTTAACTATTTCAGAAAGAAGTGATTTCTTACAAGAAAAGGACCAAGTCAGCAACGCCATCATGCGTCGAAAGCGAAGATCAAACGTACCGACGAAGAAGTCGCTATTACAGGAAGGAATCACCTTACAAATATTCTCTCGAGGTACACAACACACGTATAGTCGGCATTCTATTACTCTTTGTTACCAGAACATTAGGCTTACAACTCATTATTCAACAACAACAAAAAGTATTCGTTAACAGACAGATTCGACCGAGAATTAACTATACAACAAGTGAATATTCGTCAGCAAAGATAAACACGTATTATTTATGCTGTATCAAGTTCTTGCTTTATTCTAATTCGATGATATTTCGTCCCGTTTTCTACAGCAATGGCTATTTCAACGTTCTAGGACTCATATTTCAGAAGGTACTCAGCTTCAAAAATGTAATTGTTGTATGTCGAAACAGATGTTAGAATTCTGTCAATATATCCGACTCCTTAGATTCAGATCCAGAGATTATTGGTTTGAACTCTCGTAATGTCATCTCAACGAAATATAAGTCCACAATAAAGCCTTATTAAATCTTTGCTATTTCTAATGTATTACTTTCGCTGTAAAATGCTTTGTGTTTTGTTTACCCTTGGCCAATATTAAGGGAATTTTTCGTATTGGAAAAAGGCATTATCTAGCACAAAACTTTTAGTTTTGAGAAATGAAATAAAGGTAATAAAAGGAAGACTAAACGAAAGGCAGCATTACGCCAGTGGCACGAACAATTAATGACCAGAACTGGATTTTGATACAACGTGAAGTATTGGCATCCTGTACATGAAGGAATAACAAGAACACAATGAAGGTAATAAAAAGAATTTAAACAGTAGGAAGATAACATTACACCAATTGCTTGGAGCATTAACGACCAGAGACTAATTTTGTCGCATCGTGAAAGTACTGGTATCCGGAAATAATGAAAAAAGCAGTAATGCTGTGTGAGCTACAAAGGAAAATAAGATAAGTATTTTTCTAATTTTTAACGACCTTTTGCCACCTCAAATATCCTTTTTTAATGCAGAAGGAGAAAATAATGTAAAAATTGAATACTGGGTTTGTGGAGGATGGTCACTTTTTGTGGTTTAATGCCATCTGCCAAAGTCAAGTTCATCGGAAGCTGTTCCCAACGTGCAGGATTATGGAATGAACACTGAATACAATTGTTATCGTACGCTAGAATCGACAGTATGCCAGTGAAACTGCTGTATGTATGTAAAATTCTTTTAGACCCGTTCATACCCAGACGTGTGCAGCCCAAAGCATGTTTCCTAGTAGTGAAAGGGTTGTATTTCCTAAGATGTAGAAAATTGCTTGAGGGTTGATCTTACTGTCATCTATGACCTTTGGCTTTAAAGACACCCACATCAGTGATGCTTCGAGCCTCAATTTATTTTTGCTCTAGATGTCATCCATTTTTGTGCGTGGCAGCAGAGTGCGGAACAAACCGTTTTACAACGTCATGTAGAAAGTTACTGGGCTGCAACCCACGTGTCCTCAAAGAGAGTCAAATTTGATGGACCAGCCATTAATGATATCGCCAATCAGAACAAAATCAGCCTTATCAAGAGGGGTCTCCAACAAGTGGGCTACACTGTGCCAGTAGCCCCACCAGAATCCCAAAGAAACACAGTGTGATGTGATGTACCGAAGAGCGGCATTTACCAACGTGGAAACCAGCTGGTCATCGTATAGTTGTAATAACTAGCTCGAGGGTAGAAAGATTACGAGTTCCTCGAAAACTTGTCAATGTGTTGTGCTAGAAAATCATCTTCCATCAGTAGGAGGCAGTGGGTCTGAGGAGCGGCAGTATTGAAGAATGTGAGTTGTTAGTTTTGCATCATTTTTAGTTTTGCGTCGAGGGTAGAAGGATTACGAGTTCCTCGAAACCTTGTCAATATAGTGTGCTAGAAAATCATCTTCCATCAGTAGGAGGCAGTGGGTCTGAGGAGCGGCAGTATTGAAGAATGTGAGTTGTTAGTTTTGCATCATTTTTTAGGTTTGGTTGGCTAAAACTAAGCCAATACGAATGCTTCATTTAGCATGTGCTCAGTGTGTTATATGCCTAAATTGTGGTGGCATAATAAAACACAATAGGCACCACCAAAGAAAAAGGACTCACATACGTCGTTTACCGATCTCAATTCAATAGAAATATTACATCGAAGCGAGACAACTCAGTAATGCAAGCAAAGCAAGTGATACTGCTACCGTTTAGTAAAGTGGTTAAAGAGCAGACATTTAGCAGCGATGAAATAAATACAGGTTGCTGTAAGAATTTCGCTGTTGTGCTAGTGTGTTTACTGTAAACACTAACACAACAGCTAAATTCTTACACTAAAAATAGCCACCATCCGGTAAGCCTTGGTTTTGGACTTACATTTCACCAAAATGGCGTGATCGTGATTCAAACTAACAAAATATGGATTATTGCAGTGAAGGATTTCTGCACAATTTCCTGTAAGCCTCTAACATCAGCGAACGTTTTAGTAAAGTTGTTAAAGAGCAGACGTTTAGCAACAATAAAATAAATACAAATTGCTGTAAGAATTTCGTGATTGTGTTTACCATAAACTCAACAGCACAACGGCGAAATTCTTACACTAAAAAAGGCCACCATTCGGTAAGCCTTGATTTTGATATAAGCCTTGATTATATTTCACTGAGAAGACGTGATCATGATACAATCTGACGAAATCTGGATCACCCCAGTGAATGATTTCGGCACAACTTCTTGTAAGCCACTAATATCAGCGAACTTTTTTTTAGGCATGTCTGAAGTCTTGCGCGCAAGATTACGCAGGAAAGGAATGTAATACCGTAAATCACAAATTGCCTCTGCAGGCACCTGAATACGAACAAGGAAAGATTTCTGACAAAGATACAGGTTGGTATTTTAATAATGTATAATGTGTATAATGTGTAATAATTTTTTTATAATGTATTTTATTCAGTCCTGCGTGGATAGCACCTGTCCTTTTAAATGTATGTAAAAGAATACACTGGAAAGCTGGTAGCATATTACATCGTAAAAAACGACGCTGTTCCTAGATTTTGAATATTAGGCATCTACACGACTATGTCACCATATGCAAAAATTACTTGCAACAGTTTAAACGAGTAAATAAGGAAAAAGCTAAATTATTATACATGTGCCTCAAGTTTTGAATGACTATGGAAAAAATGTAGGACTTGAGCAATTCCCAAAATATTTGGTAATATCTCTAAAGATTTAAGAAATCAGCTTAGCATGACCATGACGAATTAGAATGGTTATCGTCCTTAGACGGATTATCAACTAATCTCTGAAAAATACCAATTGATATGTATCATTTAATTTAAAGACGGGAAAGCCAAAGGCTCACAAGAAATAACTAAATACAGATGCAAACCTATTTACGTTGCCTTTTGGACTTATATGTCAGACTGCCTGAGCGGGGAATCGAACCCAGGACCTTTGAAATCAAAGGCCAAGGTCGTACCACTGAGCCAGACTGACTTGATTTCAAAGGTCCTGGGTTCGATTCCCCGCTAAAATCAATAAATACTATAACAAATATGAGTTAAGAAAAAAATGAATAGAGAAATGTTTTGTTTTTATAGATAATTCCAAACAGTCCGTTTCTTTTGATTTTGTCTTTATTCTGTAGATTGTACACCAAAGGAGCCCGTAAGCATGGAAATATGCAACTGCCCAATCCCATGCAAGTAAGCCATTCACAATCGTCGCAAAGGTTTTCTTTGCCACAACGTTTTCACCCCAATACCCACTCATTCCAACAAGTTCAACGCTATTAAGAATTTCCGTAAAATTACGGCGAAAGACCTGGTTATTTGTTTATAGTTCTATTAACCGTAAAAGTGTAGTTTTAGTTCTAAGTCGAAAACTGATATGACTGAGGAGGTTGGCTTTGTGCACACAGGTGTCATATGTCCTCTATCATTACATATATAATTTATATTCGCATCTCTGTACAATGCATCAGAAGTGTTACGGTACTAAGTGACAGATACAGATTACCAGGTCTTTCATGGTTTTCACCAAAAAAGTGAAATAAATTTTCTGAGTTTTTCTGGTTTTCCAGAGTAACTGAGGTCAAATTCCAGGGTATTTACCGTAATTTTAGGAAGAAATTTGTTTGCCACATTTTTTAAAGTTTTTCTTGCTTATAGGAAGAGAGTAGCCCAGTTCAATGCAAAATGTGGACAAATTTTTTTTATAGCAATGTCTTAGCATAATGTGTAAAATGCACTTCTATCTACGACTAAAAGTGTGGCTTTGTGTTTTTCCCTGAGTTTTCCAGGTTTTTTTATGAAAAATTCCAAACGTGGTTAAAATTCCCTGAGCTTTCCAGGTTGATGGGAGCCCTGCCTTTCTTTATACCAACGTTTTATAGAATATTTTAACAATGAACACCCCCCCCCCACCGTAACGTCAAGCAGATACACACCATGAACTCTCACTCCCGGTATTGTAATTTACTATTTGTAATTTATTGTTGATCGAATTCCCGGGTGGGTACCTCCCTTTACCAGATATTTCTTCTTCTCTAAAAGTCTGGTAATGTGTTAAAAATTGAGTGGTTCAACCATACAAGCATTAAGTTGCTTCAGAAAGAAGAAAGAAATTAATTTAAAAAAAAAACTTACATATCATCGACGCCTCTACTGGATATTACTTATTTTACGTTTTTTGTGTTTGATTTTTCGTAATGGCTGCATATATGTCCAAACATATATTCAGTTCCTCGTTTCCCCGCTACGTTTTTTCAGTTTTGTTTGTGAAGCATTGTTTTCTGATGTTGTATAGTGTTGCTCTTGTTATTATAGGTTACGTTAGTTCAGTTGCTTGGTTCGAATTTCGTCGAGCAGAGACAGAATTTCGTGCGGGGGAAGAGCTCCGTGTGATACGGCCTCGGATTATTAGGCGTTTGGGAGGACCCGTCGATCTCAGCGTTGGACGTGTTGATGGCATGACGAACGGTTTTGCGTGCTAACTAGAGCCTTCCTGAAAACGATGGTATCAAGCAGCAGAAAAAAAAATTGCGTAAAAAAAGCAATACTCGTATGGCACCCAGAACGATATGGTAAACTGCATTTTTAGCCGGACAAGCAGATTACACGATTTGAGCCATTCCAGCTGGGATACTTCCGCTTTGAAGCTGTGGTTGCCGCCATTGAACATGGTAAGCAAATTCAGTCGTGGCAACTCAAAAATGTTGGAAAAACTTAATCCGACGATTAGGGAACCGTTCATAAAGTGTGTCACGCTCTTTCTGGGCAATTTTGACCTCCTCCCTTCCCATGTCACATTTTGTCACACGTACTCATACCACCTTAAAAAGGTACCCTCCCCACCCCACCTCACAATTTTTTTTCTAGGAATGCAATTTTGTGGGGCTGCACAAAAGAGCTTACTCTTGAAAGCAGCTTATTTTTCTGTCACGAGCCTTAAAAACAACGTCACACTACCGTGATAACCAGTTACCAAAAAAAAAAAAAAACCGTAACTAAAAAGCTGTGTCGCAAAACTTGGGTATAAGAAGGGACAAATACAACAGACCGGGCAGGCAAACCAACAATTGCAAACCCAGTTATAAACAATCGATTCAGCCATACAAAAAGAAAACACATTGTCGTGCCTTACCTCATAACGACAAACTCTCCCTAAAAGCATCGCAACAATCGCACGCTCAATGTATAACAGCTTTCTTGTACTAAAAATCTATCTCTACACACATTAGTGTTACTCCAGACAAGTACATGAGCGCAATTATTTAGCAGTCTTTACAGACCGGTGCTGGGGAGCCACAAAAACTGGGCACGGCTCCGGAGCAGGAAAAAAACCATCCCACATTTAGCAAACTGCTACAGGTGCTGCACTGCTGCTAGGAAACGAAATGCACGGTAATATCGGACATATACTCAGCCACTACGTTTTATTTTTCATTCCACGAAACGCAAATGGTAGTCAGGAACAGAATAAGCCAAACTTGCAGACTCCTAAGAAAATTGGATGAGGCTGGCACCGTTTCATGAAACGATATGAAATCCTTTCGAGTTATTGCTTATTGCTCACCTATTCTTATAGTTACACAAAGTTGACTGCTTTGAAAATCTCCACTGACTTTATTCCCAATTTTATTTTCAGACGAAAGGAATATCGTATACTCAGAGACAGCAACGAACTTAACAACATAGTACGTGTACCAATCATTAATTAATAACCACAACTTGTTGCTATGGTCTAGGTTTAAATTTCACGTATTTTATTATTGACTCTCTTTTCGTTCTCAAATGTCATTGCGAGAATTTTTGTTTTTTGTTCCGCGAAACTCCCATCATGCTTGACTTACAATGAGAATTTCCCTGACAGAAATTTGCTCACTTGATCGTGTACTAAATTCGTCCAATAGCAACCGACTTACAGTGATAATCACGCAGTAGCGTTCAAAAGCTACTGCGTGATTATCAGTAGTAATAGCCCTAGAGCTTTTGTGGATAATACGGCTACTGTTTTCGCACGAAGCCTGTAACCTGACATTAAAACTAATGAATGCTAATTATTTTGCAATTATATCCCGAGCGCGTAGCGCGAGGGGTACAATTTCAAATTAATTAACATGAGTTAGTTTTAGTCTGGTTACAGGCTTCGTGAGAAAACATTTTTAGCCGTATTATCCACAAAAGCTAGAGGGCTGTTTTATTGGAGTATATCCCAATTCAAAATAAATAATAACAAAAGGACTAAACATTGTTTGTGTTATTATTTATATTTATAACGTAATGCTACGTTTTATTAGCTTATCAGTTTATCAGTTCATAAAATTATTTGTCTCCAACAAGAAGTTACAGACGATGCTGCGTCGGCGACTTTCTCCCTTTAAACATGCCGCATCAACTACGCATTGCTGAAATCCGCCGAGAGATGCCGCTGTGTGTGTTCCTGTACTAATTTTTAATCGGTTGCTAATAATTACCATGGGATCAAAAGACTAAAAGACTAATACGGTAAAAATTAATATTATGTACGCCAATAGATCGCCGAAGAAAAATTATAATATACTAGCCTAAAAAATTATAAAGTGATGTTAAATTATGATCGTAACGAATACGTCAAATTTTCAAGTTGGTATATGCGAGTCAAAAGCCGCAGCCATTAACTAGCATCTGACGTCTGTTTTAAGCTTAGCTCGGTAAGTTGCGCATACGCACAATGAAAAGGTACTGTGGTATAATCACCCGGTGTACAATCGGGTGATTATACCACATTATGTCGATTATATCCTGCTCCTCTACCTTCCACCATGATAGCAATCGGGATATACTTACTGCAAGTCGATGTTCATTGGCTAAATTTAAAACTAAATCAGTTAGGCAATATCCTGTATCTTTCATTGGTCGACGCTAAACCGTGCAAAACACGGCGAGCGCTTTCTGAAGTAACAGACGTAACACATTTAACACGTTATGATACGTTTGTTGAATTCATTTCAAATAAAAGTATGTATTTTCTACCAGTAACAGTCCGGAAGGCCTTTCTTTCGAAATACAGCACTGTTTCGTTCATTTCCGTAACCTAGCAACGCCTGCAATCACACGAAGAAGCCGGTGGCGAAACCCATTAATCCGCCTGTGTCGTTAGGCCTAACGTCAATGTAACCTAGCAACAAATTCTGAACACCGTTTTGAAATTTATTACACTTCACTACAGTCCATATTTGATTGCTTTTTTTTTTATTTACCCTTGCAATTTTAGAAAAAAATAAAATTATGTACTGCATTTATTAATTTATTATTACGGAATTGTTTAAAGTAAAAAGTTTGGAGGTGTGCGCCAATGAAAAATTCTTCAGCGGCGGCGAATATCAAATTCCTGGCGGCCGTAGTGCCAACCGGCGCACCGATATTTGGACGGCAGCGCGACTTTTATAAAATTTTTAAATGTTGCATACGAAATTTAGAGTGCTGAATACTGAAATATGATTCTCTAACTAAATACCCCGCGAGCTATTGGAAATTATCAATTTTTTTTAAACACTCGTGTTTTGGCCCATTAAACTCACTCGTGCTATTTATTGGCAGATAATTAATGTCTGCCTAAATAGCACTCGTGAGTTTATAGGGGCCAAAACACTCGAGTTTAAAAAAATTATCGATAATGTCCTTAGCTCTTGGGATATTACGTATGAAAAGACCACACCTTTGTCGACTTACATTGAAAAGACTACACCTTGTTCGACTTACATTGAAAAGACCTAAACTTTCTACTAAATCAAAGCTTTATTCGTCAATGACAAACAAACCATAGCTCTATACAGTATATCTTATTTAGAGGAAGTGGGTTACTTCATTCGCGCTATGCCTATGTTAGAGCAATGACGTCATCTTCGTGAATCATCACAGTTTTACGGAAAAGCGAAGCTGCTTCTCGTCTGGATTCGGAGCTTTTACGTTTAACTTCGTTTATGAACGGCATAAGAGTGAGGTTTAGGCTTCCTTAAAACGAAATACCAACGCTGAAGCAAAGGTAATTACAGTAGGATGACGAAACGCGATGGAGGCTAGTATCGCTACACCAAATAGAGGGAAATATCGTAAACATCTAAAACATCGTAAAACTAAACGTCATAAATAGAAATGCCTTCGTAAATCGAAATCATATATCGTAACCTAAATCGAAACCGGAAATAGAAATTACTCCAGGGAATCGTTTTAAGTAAAAAAAAAAAAAGAATTCTCACACTGACTGCCACTCGTGCTTTTGTGAAATTTATAATTTGTGCGTTTTAGCACTCATTTCCTTTCCATTTAAATCTGGAAGAGAGCTTCGTGCGAAAACACACAAAATAATCGAGTTCGTAGAAGCAGTCTGGTTATTATAGCCAAAAATATCGACTCGGAAATTTCCGTAGCTCGTGTTGGGTAAAGTCTTACCATTGACGATTAAAGGTCAAGCATATTTTTTAAATTAGCTTGAAGACCATTGCGAACATCTCACACAAAAATGAAAAGTTAGCAACGACAAGTAAGCTTTGCAAGGGTTCCCTGGGAACCCAAACACCCAAACGTACAGCGTCGTGGCCTTGAAACTAAGGAGAAAAGGCTGTATCGCATCTGGAGAAAGCTTCGTCGTCTTGAAACTAATAGGAGAAAAGTTGAAGCTACCTTAAAAATATCATAATGCCAGAAACGAAGAATCGCATCAAGGAAAATCGCGCCTGTGGGACCGAAAAGTATAAAGTCCCAATGACTTGGAAAAATTAGAGCAAAAAGGGGGCCCTAAAAATTAGGCTTAAAAATTCTTCTAGTGACGTCATCAGAACCAGTAGGGGAGTTGATGTGATCATCTGAGGTGCTGAATCTTGACGATTTTATTTCGGCGATACAAGAGACATTACAAGTTTGCACATGGCAGAAAAATAAAAGCTCGAGCCAAATTCTGACATGCTATTGGATGTTTACAAATGAAGGAGAAATAAGGCGATCGCAGCGACTTCCGTTGAACGGTACAAGTAACAGAAAATAGGTCCAGATTACAAAAGTGATCAAGGAGATAAATGAGATAAATTAAACATGCTGCACCCATTAATGGCCGCATTTAAACTAAACAAGCGTAACTCAAAAACATAATGTAACAAGAAAATTGCCAGATTATGCTGAATCCGCGACAGTCTCATAACAGCTTACCCAGTGATTTTGCAGTAAAATCAATTATTTTGTGTACCAAAATGTAAAAAAGAAGACACCTGACAGGTCAAGAGGTTTCTTTCTTTTTACATTTCCAGTTATTCTGGTCATTAGCAGACTCATTGGGAGAGTGGCAGAGTCATTATTTTACGTTCATGATTTGCACGGTGCCAAAGACTTTCCTCCTAACCTCTCAATTTTATCGTCATTAAGTTTTTGTGTACAATCTGAAGACACTGTGTACCAACTCCATACAAATTGTGTACCGTCAGTACAGATTTTGTGTACTTTGTGCGTCAGAATGTGTACTGCCAGTATGCAAATTGTCGAAAAGCTGAGCTGGTATACAGTGATGTGTACCCATCAGTGCACAGTGTCTTCAAAGTGTCGTACACAATGGCCATAATTATATGATGTTGGATTTTTGTTTTAAAGTTTCAAAGTTGCAATGAGTGCCGACTGTATGTAATGTAAACGACCTGCAAAAAAATAAGCTAGTATAGGGTTGGTTACATAATGCGAATTTAAAATATTAATTGAAAAAAAAACTGTTTCTATTTTCATAACGCAGCCGAATGTGCTTTTTTTTTTAGCCGTGCGAACAAAAAGCTTCTGCAAAATCACCCAAAAACAAGAAAAAAATCAAGAATAAAAGTTACCTGTGAGTATACTGGCCTTAAACCTACTTACCCTGTGTAAAGAACATACAAATACTTTCGTTTTAAAAAGGAAAATATCGATATCGTCCTTTTGGCATCCCTCGAAGCTAAATAAATGTCCGATATCCACTGAACAGAAGCAATTATGAAAGTTGACTAAATATTCCAGTTTTGGTTTTATTTTCTGTCAGCATCGGTACCACATTTCATTCAAAAGCAATCAAATTCAAAAACTTAAATTGTTGCATTTATTTTCCACGTGTTTTACCAGTTCTTTCCTGCGGTGTAGTTTTATAGAGCGTCACTATGTATAGTGTGAAAATGTACGTGTTATGATCAGAACACTTCGTGATAGGTTGATCTTATGTAGAGCTGAGCTGGTTGGTACTGTGAAAGTTGTAAGTCAGTTGGCCGTATAAAGATCAGTGGTGGTTGAGAACTAAGATGGCTGAGTATTGTCAGGATGATGGTGTGTAAAATGCCTACTGTAAGTTGTCTTAATTTAGATGTAAGAGTAGTTATTTTCAAAAATACCGGCAAATGGTGGTCACAGTGGCGTTTTAAATACCACTGTGACCACCATCTGCCGGTATGTTCGAAGAACACAACAAAAACACTATACCACCTCAAAAGAACACCAAAAATGGTCTTGCTCTTGAATTTTTGGTGATACTCCTTTCATCTTCATCAGAAATCTTGAGTAAAAAGAATTAAAAAAAGTCACATCATAGCCTCGATTTTTTTCCACCAAGTTTAAATTCGTGCTTGTCTAGTTATTTTGACTTTTTTTAAGTGTGAAGACACTTAATTATGTTTCTTAGTAGCCAGAGAATAAACTGGATAATCATTGCCGAAGAGACGTGTTCTAATTAATTCCATCAGCACAATAAGTCAGGTATGATGAAGACAAAATGGACGATGATGACTACCGATGAAACATTTGAAAAGTTTAAAATGTATAAAGCCAATGCAGAACGGAAACTGGAAGAAAGCTCCGGCGACTAAGGACAGACAATGGCCTGGCATATTGCACAGGACATTTCAATGTTGAGTTGACACAGATGAGGGTTGAAAGAACCAATGTTTACAGCCCACAATTGAATGGGTCGCAGAACGTCACAACTGCACTCTACTGGACGCAGTACGCACAACGCTCGTTTTTTCAAAACTTTGAGGCGAGTGGTGGGTCGAATTAATAAATACTTTGCCTGCAAATTATGTTCTCAATTGTAAAGACACTTCATTATGTTTCTTAGTAGCTGAGAATAAACTAGACACTCATTTCAAAAGCGACTGGTTCCACATAATTCCACCAGAACGATAAATGAACGTAGAAATGAATGCCCAACAAAGAGTAACCACACAGAAACTAGGCATAACAGATGATTTGGAGCACATTGGCCCCACTCCCATGACTAATCAAAAAAACAGAATAGATTACCACTATATTTGTTACCACTAAATCTGTTTAACCAAGTATCTATCCCATTTGTTTCAGCAACAAGGCTTTGATAAATGTGGAATTCAACACTAATATTTACGAAAAGGTGGAAGAACAACTGGCTTATGGAGTAAGTTAGTCTTTTTACCATCACATAGTTAATGTATTTAAAGACCGTAAAAAAAAAATGGTGAATCCTCGCACCAACCGTAGAACAATGATAGATGATAATGCATTAAAAGAGATAAGACCAAAGAAATCTACGTAATATTTGGACGTGTACTTCTTTAGATGTTTAGTAGATTTAGATTTAATTAAACCGAGATAAAGGAGTCCAGAACCATCATTTGTAATAAAGTTTGTTACCACTAGGCCAGTGCACAGACCTCCTTAAGACCTCCTCCGTACTTTCTCAGGTTTCACAAGCAAACTATTGACAGATTAAGGACTTAACTATTAAAATTGTGGTTTTTTTTTTTTTTGTAGCTCCCTGAATATCTGGGCATTTTAGGAGGCAATCTCAGCCTGTGGATTGGTTTCTGCCTCATTTCGTTCCTGGAATTGGTAGAATTGGCCATTAATGTGACTATAGCTGCTTTCCATCCGAAACTGAAGCGATCAGCGACAGGTCCAAGGTTCACATCCCACATTTTGGTTAAACCCAACAATTTTTTGTATCAGACTAATGCCGGAGTGTTTTGAAGTACGTAGTAATAAAAATAACATGTTTTCGTTGTTTCAACTGTTTCATTAAGAAAACCAACTAAACCTCCACTAGCTGTTTGTGACACTAAACGAATTTCATAGACACATGATTTAACATACTAAATAAAGACACACGCTAGTGTGGCGTCTGCCAAGATTAACGATAACATCCATATAAAATATGTTTATGAGCATGGCGACCACTAGACGCTGTGTCGTTACAGCTACGGTAGTTTTGCTGTTTTCAGGCATGTGAGGATAAATAATGTGACAGAAAAGGCTGAAACTTGTTTAATCGAGAGACTTTGGTCGCCTGACAACATAACAGTCACTGTTACCGACACATCTTAACGTTTTTTTGTTGAAAAAACGACGTGAATAACGTCGATATTTGCCTAATTACTACTGGATACTACTGGTACGCATTTAATCATAATTTTAGATGGAAACAACGAAACTACTGATGGAAATTGGTTAATCAGTGCACCTCCACTCTGAAGACACTGTGTACCAATAGCACACATCGCTGTGTACCAGCTCAACCTCCATACGAATTGTGTACTGCACCACAAGTTATCCACAACGTGTACTGCTACTACACAAACTGTACTGTACACTGTCAGTACATGACTCGTGTGGATATTTTGCTGAGTGAGTGTTGTTTTAACTTTCAGATGGTTCGCGGGTTTAAAATAATTTGACCGTTTAACACCAAGAAGCACTGCTAACGTCGTCAGTCTCATTTATTTTATTAAATCCTCACTCACCAGCTTTAAAATGAAAAAAAAATTAATAAACAATGTTAATTAAACTACATTGGTTTCTACGCTTCAATTCACTAAGTTTTAAAAGCAACATGCCAATCCACTCCACAGAAGAAAAATAAGTCTCTCATTTTGAATTTAAATACTTGATAACTCATCACATTCAAGGGCGAACTGGGAGGGCCACTTGCACCTGGGAAATGGTTAACGTAGGGCCCGCTCTTGTGGCAATTCGTAGAAATCGGTTACATCACACACAAAATTCAATAGACCCCCCAACAGGCTGTCGGAGCATAGCCCCATGGGAAACCTCCCGTGTGGTCAGTACGCCCCTGGTCACATTGCCTGTCGTTGCCTAGGAACGGTCACTTGTTTTTAAGCAATCGTAGTGTTGATTATAACTTTTGAAAATATAAGAGCAAATTGTACTCCAAGTAGACTTAGAGTGAAATAAAATAATGTTTTTAAGTTCAGCAAACACCCTCCCTTTACCAAAATAACCTTTCTTTCTTTCTCATCTTTATCTAATTGTTACCTCACTTTCAAAACAATTTCACACAGCCATCAGTGTGAAAGTTGGTGAGCATTGCTAAAATTTAAATAAAACTTTGTTTTGCCTCCTTTTAGGTACACATGAGCTGCATTTTGCGAAGCTACTATAATTTATTCAAACGTACGTACAAAAGACGAACAAAAACAGCACAGTATCTGTGAGGAGTTGAATTTAACAAAGACAGATTTTAGTCCAATTTAGTTGCAGAAAAATTGTTCCTTTGAATCGAACTTACATTGTTAACCCAGTTTAAACTTTACATTTTCGTAAAACCAAAGCATGTAATCTTACGTCTGCAGTTCTTTCCGTATTGTTAGATGGTTCCTTGGTTTTAATCTAGCCATACCTTCTACCCATTTGTTTTGTGTATCCCCAACGTTTTCAGCCACAATTCTCAATCGTGGACTTGCTTTGTCACTATGGTTACTGACCTCTTGCTTGGTGCCTCGTCCCAGCTTGGCACAATACTGTTTCACTGCTTCACTCAGCTTCAAATTACTCTCCAGCGTAGTCGTAGTGTGTTTCACCAACCTTACTTCTTCAACAACGTCACCTTTCAAAATTTTGGAATTGCACCTAGCACTTTCCAAATCTGCAGGCACCTCGAAACGTGATCTTTTAGCGTCAAATTTCGCCTCCAGATTCGCAGCGTTCTCCTTTGCCAATTCCAATTCCTTCCTTAAGAAGTGACTTCTTTTCTTCGAGGTCTCTTCCACGCTTTTTAACTTTTCTAACATTTGGTCCAACATGGTGCTTTTCTGGTTCCATCGATGTTCTTCTGTCTCGATATTATTAGTCTTTGTTGCGATATCCAACTCCTTGAATAATTTCTCTGTTCTCGCTGTCCATGCTTCGTCATTAAGGGTATTTTTCAGCAATTTGTCCGTGTTGGAACTCATTTTCTGGAAGTTTCTCTGAAGTTTAGTAATACACTTATTGGTCAAGTCCAATTCCTCAGATACGATTTTGTTGTTTTGTTCTGCCTTTTCCAATTTTGTCACCATTTCATTCACCGTGTTCATAACGGCGTCACACTTGTTCTCTAATTTAGTGACGTTCTCTTTTGCGGTGTCCATGGAGTCCCTCATGTCAAACAGAGTCTGGTTCATATTTTCAGCTTCTTCTGCAATATGACTGAGCGTATCTTTTACAACGACGTGCTGTGTTTGGTATCTGGTTTCCAATTGGCGGAGTGCGTCATTCGTGAAATCGAGTTGCTCTTGCAGTTCTTCGCTACGACCTCTGGAAGTCTTCTCCATCATATCAAACTTCCGCATTAAGTCTCTCACGTCGATTCGCATATTTTCTGTTTTGTCCTCGAGCTTCTCCATATTTTCGTTTGTGGAATTGACTTCGCAACACACCTCTTCTCCTTTAATGGCAACAAATCGTCCAGCACTGTGAACTTTCAGCAGAAGCTCTTTCATTGCGGCATTCATGGCATCGTATTTGCTCTCCAATGCAACAATTTTGCTCTGGCTTTCGCATTCAGATTTCCGCAGTTTCAAAAACAATTCCTCCACTGTTGCATCCATCGTCTCGCATTTCTTTTCTAAATTCGCAATCTTCAATTTTGCCTTTATTAACTCGGTTTCACTTCGCGAGTTTTCTTCTAGAGCGGCCATTTTGAGTTTCAAAACCCAATCGTCGACTGCCGAACTTTTAGTTTCCCAAGACAGCTTCAAAAGAGCAATAGTATCATTTACCAGTTCTAGATCTCGGCTTAAATCGTTTCGTAATATCCTTGCATCTTTTTCATTAGTCTTTGTCCGCTCTGATTGAAACCTATCTACAGACCCAATGTCCTGCCGAGCTACGGTGCAACCATGGGTGTTACCCGCTACAATTCTTGACACTTCGTTATGTTCCTTAACAAACTCCAAAATAGCACGGTTGTGGTTATTGTTAGCATTACAACTGTCCAGTGCGACGAAGTTATTATTAGTAGACAGTATTTTTTCAGCAATGCTCTCATCCAACAGCTTTGGAGCAACCTCTTGATTAAATCTGAGCTTAAGAGCGGGACCCTTCGTGAATTTCTGTAATTGGTCCTTTGCCATTTTGCTACTGTTTAGGACAAAATAATTATCATCACCAGACAGAAGTTTCTCGGTGAGGCAGGACAATGAAAATCTTTGTTCTTCTCGAGATACAACAATCTGTTGATTAGATATTTCAGTACAAGCTTTGTTCTCAATTTTGAAGCTATCAAAACTAGGGAAACTTTCTTTCACAGAAACACGGGATCCGTCATCAGAATCAGAGTCCTCTAGCCTATCATTTCCTAACAAAACATCAACATCTTTAGATTTCTCAGGAAAATGTTCTTGAGATTCTTCAATATCTTGAAACGGTGTACCACAGTTTAAATGATTTGAGCAATCCATTTCATTGCATGCAAAAAAATAAAAAATAATAGTTGATGAAATGTGCAGGAAATCCGCAGACGATTCGGGATCGCTTGTTTGCTATGTCGACAGCAGCGATGTCTTCTGCTTAGTGATGTTTTATTGAGACCCTAACCATGAAGGTCATCGGCTCTAGACACACAACAAAAGGAACCTAAATGATGAATCTGACTGAAACATTGTTGTTGGATGTGATTCCAAGAAAATAAGAAATAGGTTGTGCCATCCTGTTGCAAGCTGCCATAAGTGAATGGGCCACTCGAACGTGCCTGCAGACACCTTCGCACAACAGAGGAGTGTTAAGCCTGTTGGGTGACCTTGCAACCATACGTTACGAAGCACACGAGCCCACACTGGTAATCACTGAAAATTGTCCAGCAGGTTGTCCAGCAGGAAAACAAGTTTCAGGAAGAAACCGGAAATATCTTTTGATGAGGATTGAGTTGGTATTATTTAGGTGGTAACTACATCTTTAAATATTAGGAAACACGCGCTTGTCAACATGCCATAAGATCAGTCAGTGTAACTATAGTATGAAAATTTGAGCACTGTGCTATAGTTACATCTTTGTTATTACCGATCTCGGAACCAAGGACACGATATAGATATGATATTTATTGCGGGGCCCTGGCCCAAAGCCACACACCCCTAACCAAAACTACATCTACAAAATCAATAGTACACCACATACAAAACGAAATCACTAACTACACTGCACTGCTCAATACCAGAACCTCCCACATAGAAATCATCGCACACTAACTGCACTGTGCACACACTCCACAGAAACCATCGATTCCAGTGTACCATCACATTACAATGTGATCGCCTTTACAATCCACTCCACTGCGAAAAACTCCTTCAGTCTACCAGACCAAAAAGAACCTGACTATGCTAGGTTGAAGGAGACTAGGAACACAGGACACATGGATTAGGGAAACTGCTCAACGCAGAAACAGGAAGTGCGCAACAGTCTCATCAACGTGACACATGGCACAAAGAGGAGATGCCACCCACCCAAGTTTATGCTTGTCCCCCCGGAGCAAAGATTGGATAGTACGAAGACGAGTGACGAGATGTGCGCCCCACATAGGTAGTCGATCAAGACAATATAGTGCAAAAAACATAACAGAAGCTGCTAACAATATTAATTAATAACAGTTACAACACTGATTTCTTACCGAACTTACATGCCCACCTTTACGCTCTTTCCGTAATACCCCCAGATTGCAAACCCGATGCTCTTTCCGTAATACCCCCAGATTGCAAACCCGATAAGACATGGAGTCAGTTGCAGCCACACGTCCAGTTTCGCATCAAAGAACTCATGGCCGCGCCAGAAGTGGGGATTGTGTAGCTGTTTTACTTGCTAGTAGTCTTCAATTAGCCCATCACCAACA
>JAHWFP010241433.1:21921-35491 GCA_023313725.1 Lithobius niger
GCAATGATTCCCTAATAGGGAGGCAAAGAAAATGAACAATTTTTTTTGTGAAAATTTGTTCTACTTTAGTAGGGGACCTGGCAAAACTAGCTGGGGGGTCTGGGGGAGTGCTGTAACTTCCCCCAGTGGGGTCCGGGGCAGAGCCCTGGTAGCTGAAGCATTTTACGTTATTTGACAGCATATTTTCGGCTTCCCGAGACACGTTTGCATCACATTGTTAAGCAAATTTCGGATGTTTTTCGTAAACATTCTATAGCATGAGAGGTCATAAAAACCTAATTGTGACCAAAATTCTGGTTTTTTTTTGCATACATTTTATTTTTAAATTAAATTAAGTATACGAGTTAAAAAAAAATTTTTTACGTCATTAAATTAACGTTAACTAACACTGAATAATTTAGGTTTGAAAAGTTTTGTTACATTCTTTTCAAATGGTGGAAGATTTAGCTGACGTTCCTGAATTAACAGAACATTAGTTTAAAATCAGGGTGGCGATGAGCTAAGAGGAAAAAGGCTACTAACAAATCGAACTGCGTCTTTAATTTTGATTCTTTGGTCGGTTTTTATGTTGTTATCAGACTTCAACTGACGAAAACTTGGAAGGAAAGCTTAACAGTTTTCTTCTATACAAATTTAGCTGACGTTTCGGCTAAAACCATAGCAAGAACACACAGGTGGCCCTCAAAGGTACACAGCCATTTGTGAGCACAGTGAATTTTTTCTAAGTCCTGTATTGGTTAGACGCTGAATTTAAGTTGGCGTCCTCTTGGTTGGGAGACTGGGCTGCTATTGCTCCCTTTGTTTTGGGTCCGTGTGATGCCTCACAAACTTCGCGTTGTGCGTTTGACATTTGAAATCGGGCCCTCTCCTTTCAGAGATAACTGGTAAGGCGTCAGCATCCCAATCGTGTCTCATAACTTACTAACATGCCTCTTAAATTATGGCATTGGTGGCCACTTATTGTACACCATTTTTGTTCAGTTCATTGTCATCACGAATTCAAACGACGAAAACTTAGCTAGAAATCAAGTTTTGTTTTGTACATGTTTAGTTGACGCTTCTGCATTAACTACGACAGCTCTTAAATTATAGAGGTGATGAGGTAGCAAAAGTAGGACTACTGGCAAACAAAACGGAAACTCTATTTTGACCTTTTTTCCCCCTAAATGTTTACGAATTTTATGTCGTCATGTTGACTCCGTCTTCCAGCTGTTCCCTGACGACAATCTCGGTTACTCCCCGACAAGGGGGGGGGGCAGGCTTCCCCCCCCCCCCCGTGCCACCCTTGCCACTTCACGCAAAGCTCCAATTAGTTTAATAGCTAAGTAACAATCAACTATACAAATGATTCAAGTTGTGTAAACATTTCTTTTCAAATTCAGAAGTGCTCAAACGTTCCATGAAGTAGACATTTCAGTCCATCAATTATTGTTGTGTTGTTTGTGTCTTGTAAAACAAGCCTGGGCCATGTAAGCTCTTGTAATAAACGATTGATTCATTCATTCATTTACAGAGATCTGACCATAAGTGATCATCAGCCCCCAACATTAATACACTACACGAACACAAAAATACAACAGTATACACTAGGGAAACCGGCCAGTAGCTTCGCAAAAGGCTGCCACTGCCTTTTCAAGCAAGGCACCTTCTTGCTGCCACTATGTGGCGAGACTAACAACAGTGACTGGATCGATCTCGGAATCCCATCCAGCCATAGTGACTGCTTAGTCGAAAAAAACTGACACTGCAGAAGAAAGTGCTCAATAGTTTCATCCTCAACACCACAGAAGCAAATTGGGGAGACATTCTCATCCCACTTAGCAAGTAAACTAAACTAAATAATCCTTTAACAATTAGATATCCCTCAGTGGCATTATTATGTTATTTTCAGACAGCTCAACAAAAAATTTGGCTAAATTGAGGCTAGTCACCGAATTTCTGGCCGGCTGGCGGCCGATTTTCGGCTAAATCGACCGAAATGAAGCAAAGGTTAACAAAGATGAAACTCTCTGCACAGGAAAATATTATGAAATGTAAAGAAATTACTATTTTTTTTTGGGGGGGGGGAGACCTGAAGCATTTCTAGGAGGGGGGGATTGAGGCTTAATGGCGCGTCGACAGCTTGGTCATTAGCGCCAACCTCAGTCACAGTGCAGTGGTCCGGGTTGCCACTGCACCACACATTACAGAGATATTATTATTCATTTCTAGGAGATTAGCAGATGAAAATAAAAGGGAAAATCCGAGATTGGAAAAAATCTCTACTCTCAAATTATTGCATTTAAATAAAATCTAAGCCACACCACGAGCACGTGTCGCGCTATTATTACTTGAACCATAAAACGAAACCGAAAGTAACCATACCTGCTAATGGCCATACAAATTCATGGCACTCATGAAGATGCTGGCAACAGGGACGTAAAGGTTTACCTAAACCTTTACGTCCCTGCTGGCAAGAGGACTATTTTTAAAAACTATGAAACGTAATACACACCAGCGGTTCGCCATTAGAAATGTATTACAGCTTAATAATTTGTGGCATTAGCCGTATCTTTTCCGAAGGCTAGGCCAGGCAGCGGCCGAAACATATTCAGTGGCTGTTCAGCCGACTCATAAAAATGCGGCGCTGTGGCTAACGGCGACCCCTGCCTCCCCCCCCCCCCCCCCCCTCACACTTAACACGACCATGGCTCTCTCGATGTTATTTGGCTGTTGCCTCTTGGCTCAGACCTTTTTCTTTTGTCACCCTAATGGTTCCACAACCCCATGCCCGATTCCGTTTTTTTTTTTTTTTTTTTGATAAACCTTACCAGGCACCCGTAAAGGCACATCTAAAGTGTGGTTTCGATAGTTCTTGTGGTTTTTGCGTGATGTGCGATCCAAGTTTGCATTGGAGTGTAATTATAGCGGAGCTCCCTCCAATAAAATAAAAATAAATGTTTATTTCTATCAAAAGGAAACCAGAGACCAACAGGGTATGGGTAACCACTAAAAAAAAACTGGGTATTCATATAAAGATACGAAATGTAGCCCACTAAGGGACACTATGGAATGAGATTGAACAATAATTTACTTAATATCGGAATAGAAACCCGCTAAATTACAGTCAAGAAGTCACCTGCGAAATGACTGCTGCGAGGGTGCAGACACCACAGCCTCTGGCAGTGCACAACAGAATGATTTCGACGTATTTTAGCCATGTGCCTTTATATTAAAATAAGTTGCTAAGTGAATACACAAATTTACATTCTTTTTCAAGATAACTTTATTGCACTCACATGTAGAAGATACAATGAAGATTACGTCCAAGAACCTAAGAATTGCACAACCTAAGTCATCCATGGTTCCCGTTTCATGAAATGTATACTACTCTCACGTAAAAAAAAATATTGTGAAACCACCGCACTTTCATACTACCAGTTATACTTGGCCGTAAAAAGGACAGCAGTTCTCTACGCACACGTGGAAATGATTTGAATATCACAAACTATTTCGTAGCATGAAAAACTGTATCACTATATTTTACTCTTAGAAGTTCTGTGTCATCTCATCAATTTTATTTGTAACACTGACTCGACATTTTGAACTAGGTTTATTAAACGCAGCTTTTTTCTTTGAACAGTGACCAACATAAAAGTCTTGCATTTAATAATCTTACACTCTTTGCACTTGAAATTTGAGTCTTGCATTGTAGAACTTAGTCTTAGGTTAGAGACTTAGTGCCTTAGAGACTTAGTACTTCATCAGCTTAGTAATGACCAAAAAATTTAATTCGTAATTTCGCAGGAAATTTTACACAGATGTACACCGCTATGCCATAAAATTGTTCCTGGTTACCAAGTAAGAGCAATGATGATGCTTTGCTTATTAAATAGCTAAATAAGACCTTTTTGGCGAAAACGTCCAATTTCGGAGAAAAGTGTTCAGTTACGCAGAAAACCGTCTAATTTCGGAGAAGGCCGTCCAATTTCGGAGAAAACTGTCCGATTTCGGAGAAAACCGTCCAATTTCGGAGAAAACTATCCAATTTCGGAGATAACTATTCAAACATGAAAGAACTAGAACCAAAAACTTGAACTGCAAATTAAACCAGAACAGACTTTTTGGTCCTAATCACTTCCCCGCATATCTCAAAGTGAGATGTGAACAGACCACATGGGCTTTCGGGCACCATACGTTGAAGTATCCAACTGAACTGGTTAACGATATAGTTCATTTTGCATGTTTGCGGTTGGGAGTTATAACTTTTATAACCTAGCTATAACTTTTCAGATGGAACAAATTTTTCTGAGTGACTATAATATTGTGACAACAGTTCCCAAGCTGGTTAATGGCGTACTAGTTTTACAATATCAAAAAGAGTTTAAGCAAAACTTTGTTACAGTCATTTAAACCTTGTCAAGTCTTGAAATGACAAAGGGTGGACCCATTCACAATATCAGTATCATATCCATCAATGGCTACATTTTAAACTCGAACAATGGCAAATTCAATTTACGCTGGAACTCGACATCGAAAAAAAAAACTAACGAGATTGTGGTAAAGATCATTACCAATTTTGGCAAATATCACTGACAAAAAAGTATGACTGCACGAAAAAAGATCAGCTGGGTGCATTATGAAGTTCGCTGCCACAAACAACCTACACACAAAACATCAAAGAAAAGTAAAATTATAAGGGTGTCGTCAAATAAGTTTGATAACAAGCGCGAAACAAAGTATGGGCCACACCAAAATATTAAAAAAAAAACATATTAAATGGGCTAAAATGCAGAACACTCTCACATTCTCCATCATTAAGACAGACTACGGATCGTGCAAAGTGCAACACTGGCATGCGTGGACTTTAGCTAAATCTTCCGCCGCTGTCAGCTTCGTAAATGACTGTTCACCATTCCCTACTTTCCCACAACGTTCAGGGCGCAACCACCTGCTCTGTTTTTCTGAAGATATATCTCTTTCCAGCCTCTGTCCACGACTAGTTATAATGTAAGAGGTATCGGGCTCTGGCCTGCCATCTCTAAGTTGGGTATAAGTGTCTTCCGCAGCTGCATTACGCCAACAAAACCTATCTGGTGTGGTGATTGGTTTGCTTGGGGATCTGAATGCATCCATTCTAATGGATTTGCTCTCTTCTTCCAGGTATTGGTCACCATCTAACTTCTGCCTATGACTGGCTATGATGTGCGAGTTACTGGGCTCCTGACCGACATCAGTAAGTTGGGGACAACTGTCTAGCACTGCTGTATTGTGCCAGTGAGGCCCATCTGGTACAGTGATCAAGTTCCTTGACGATCTGAACTCATCCATTCTTGAAGTATTGCTTTTGATCGGTTCTAGATATTTTCCCCAGTCTAACTTCTGCCCTCGAGTGGACACGACGCACGAAGTACCAGGCTCCTGAGTGATATCTTTTAGTTCTGCACAAGTTTCTTTCACTGCTGCATTATAGTAATGAAGTCTATCTGGTACAGCTACCATGTTGCTTGGCGATGTGATGTCATCCATTCTTGCAACATTTCTTTGCATATCCACATTACACTCGCCATTTTGAAAAGACTTACGCGTCCCCATAATTGATCTTGTATTGTATGGGACCTCCCATTTGGCCCTCTGTGGCATAGCAATCGTATTTGTCCCCGATCTAAATTCATCAGACTGTATTGCATTGTTTTGTATTTTTACATTACATTCAACATTTCCAAAATTCATTTGAACCCCAACAGTTGCATTGCCTGCATTGCATTTAGCCTCCAGTTTAGTAATTCTCTTGTTTGAACACTGTAGTTCTGCACTTAAACAGTCGCCCCGTCTCTTAATGGTCTGTTCAGTATCCTGCACATTTTTCAACATTTGATCCATTAAAGCAGATTTTAAGTCCCAACGATACTCGAAAGCCTCAAAACTTTTTGTAACTAAACTCAGCTCCTTGGATAGTTGTTCTGTTCGATAAGGGACAGACTCATCACCAGTATTCTTCCAAAGCTTCTCATTTATGGTGTTCAAATTTCTCTCCAATGTGGCAGTTCTCACATTGACAAGGTCTAATTCCTGGGAGAGTGTTTTGGTATTTTCTTCAGTTTTTTCCAGTTTGACTGTCATTGCGTTCATGGTTCTTTTCATGGAATCAAATTTCGCAATCCTGTCGTCTGCCAGTTTTAATTTCACATTCAAGCATTCAGTCCGTGTCTTAGCACTCAGTTCAGCATCTTGCATTTTTTTCAACATTTGATCCAATAAAGCACATTTCGAGTCCCAGTGATGTTCCAACGTCCCAAAACTATTTTCAACTACACCCAGATGAGTAGATAGCTGTTCTATTCGGTCACTGACTGAGTCATCATGAGTTTTCCATTCAAACTTCTCATTCATTGTCTTCAAGTTTCTCTCATGGGCAGTGATTCTGACATTGGCTAGGTCTAGTTCCTCAACTAGAGCTTTAGTATTTTGGTCCGCTCTTTCCAATTTAGTCATCATTACATTCGTGGTTCTGCTCAAAGAATCGAACCTATTCTCAACTGCTCCGACTGTTTCCTTTACGCTTTCCAAAGAGCAAGACAATGTGTTCAATCGGGTATTGTTAATTATCTCAGATTCTTTGACGGTAGTCATCAGCAAATCTTTCACTATTGAATTAAGCGTTTGGTATTTAGCTTCCAGTTCAGAAGCGCTTTCGTTAGCAAAATCCAGCTTTGCCTTCATTGCTCTAAGGCTAACAATGGTGGAAGTTTCGACATCATCCAGCTTCAAAGACAAATTGCTAATTGATGCTGTCAGCATTTGCATTTTATTCTCAAATTTATCAATACGCTCCTTTGCGCTTACCATTTCACGATACAATGCTTCTCCTTGGGTGTTGACGTGTTTCTCAGCAGCTTGCAATTTCAGTAGCAGCTCATTTACTGCTGCATTTGTTTTTATGTGTTTGCTCTCCAACGTAGAAATATTCTTTGCGATATCAGACTCAGATCTTTGCAGCTGCAAACGGATTTTTTCTTGATTTGCTCCCATCGTTTCGAATTTTTGCTCTAAAGTAGCAATTTTAAGTTTTGACAGTGACAACTCATCTTTGTTTCGTGAAAGTCTGTTGTTTACTTCAGTTTTGAAGTTCAGCATCCGTTCGTCAGCTGCAGCACTCTTTGTTTCCCATGAGTGCTTCAAAAGGGCAATCGTTTCATTTGAGATTTTCAGAGCCTGCTTCATTTCATCTCTCCCTTGCCGAGTCTCTTTTTCAGCAACCTGAAGTGCATCCACTTCCGACCGTAGTTTGCTTAAGAGTAAATTATTCTTCGACACGCTGTCATTCAATTGTACCATGTTATCATACGATGATTTGTCTATGTCAGTTGCCAATGTATTTTCACATTCGCTTGCAATTTTCAAAGGTTTAACAGCCTCTCTCACTCTCACTGGGTTACCTTTGTCATCGTTCTCTTGATGGTTTAAACTCTGTAAAACTAAATTCTCACACTTGTCATTGGGAGTTGAACCGCAGTTTGGTGCATTGAAAATCTCTTTTCTAGGTTTTAGTTTTTGGCCAATGTTGCTAGCAGCAAAATCTTGCTTTGCATTTTGAGAGAAGTCTACCTGATGATTAGAAAGAGACACATTGCAGTCATTGTGTTGGCTGCATTTCTTGTCACAGCAGCCAAAGCTGAATGACAATTTCCCCGCACTATTATCTGGCAACGTTTGTTGATTATTACTTTCTTGAAAGTCCACATAAAAAATGTCGTGTTCCGAATCACAAGAAGTGAAAATAGAAACACCTTTTGCCGCTAAATTGTGAACAGGTCTTTGCTCTTCATTGAAGGAATTGGCGATATCTTTCTGAAAAATACTGTCATGCTTATAATTCATTCCGGCACCAGATTTCAATACGAATTTTGTTAGATTGCTATTTCCTAGTTTTTGTTGCTCATTACACAAAAAATCCACATGATTCTTAACCTGAAGTAAGTCCGATTCAGAAGAGCTTTTGTCACTTATGTCATTATTTCCCATTTCTTCTTCATATTTACGAGAAGTGCCAAGCTGCTTATCAGAACATTTTAGAAAAGCCTCACATGACTTGGCATTCGTCTCGTCATAATGCTTTGAAACCATTAGGGTATCGTTTGCATGAGTGCTTCCTATTTCTTCTTCAGTATTATATGAATAGCTGATGTGTTTATCAGAACATTGAAAAAAAGAGTCACAAACACAAGGCGTGATATTCTCCACGTTACAAACGTTCGTCTCAAATAAGACATCTCTTACAAGATCTTTTTCCATCCCTTCTTCATCTTTACATAAGGCAATCTGTATATCAGGATGTTCCAGAATAGTGCCACAATTTTTAGCATTATTGATGTTGCAAAGGTTCAACGCAGTTGGGCTAACATTACGTACGCCATCGTTTATAATTACTTTGTCATGCTTATTGGAAGAGCTGATGTGTTTATCGGAACCTTCTGATAAATTGTTACAAGAATTAGCAATCATCAGCTCACTGAAATTCGACACTGTTGAGGTATTATTGCTTACATTATAGTTTTCCACTCTTTCGTCATATTTACATGAAGTACCTATCTGCTCATCAGAACATTCCATAAAATTGTGGGAAGGCTTGGCACTGTTGATGTTGCTAAAATTACAAAAGCCACAAATCTTTGCCACAGTCAAAATGACGTCAATTGCATGGTCGTTTCCCATATTTTGTTCATTCTTACGTGAGGAGGTGTCCTGCTTATCAGAACATTGCATAAAAGTGTTATAGTTCTTTGCATTCTCCACAACACGAAAGTTCGACTTAGGTGAGATACTGTCTTTTGCACGATTGTTTTCCATTTTTTCGATATCTTCATGGAAAGAAATGACCTGCGAATCAGAACTTTCCACAATTGCATCACATGCTTCGACATTTTTCACAGCACAAAGGTTCGACGCAGATGAGACGTTGTCATTCATGTCATTGCTTTCCATTCTTTCGTCGTCCTTACAGGAAGAGTCGAACTGTTTATCAAAGCCTTCCATAATAGTATTGCAAGGTTTGTCATTTTGGAGGATTCGTGGGATAAAGTTATACTCGGATAAGCCGTTGTCACTTGCATGATGATTTTCCGGTTTTTCGTCATCTTTACATGAAAGAAAAAGCCGTTGGCAAGAATGTTTCATATCGCCAGGTAGGCTGATTGGTATTGTGTCAGAAAAATTCGACAGAGATGATAGGTTATCACTCACACGATCGTCGTTAATTTTATTGTCGCTTTTACAGGAAGATTCAATCTTTTTATCATAACATCCAAGAAAAATGTCACAAGGGTTGGCATTCTTCATGTCAGAATAATTCGACATGGGCATTACATTGTCACTTAGATTATCTTTTTCCGTTGTTTGTCTATGCTGACAGGATGAGCCAATCTGTTTATCAGAACAATCTTTTAAAGAGTTGCATAGTTTACCATTCTTTGCATCAAAAAGGTTTGATTCACTTGGGATTATATTGCTCATCTGGTCGTTTTCTGTTTTTTCCTCATCTTTACAGGAAGCGCTGATCGATTCAGCTGAACATTCTGGAAGGGAGTTACAATGCTTGGAAATTTGAATGTCACACGAGTTCAACATACTTGAGATGTTGTCGCCTACATAATTGTTTCGCAAAGGGCTGACCTGTTTATCAGAAGATTCAGTAAGGATGTTGGGCATCGTATTCTTCACGTCGCAAAAGTTTACCACAGTTGAAATGACGCTGCTTATAATATAGTTGTCCATGCTTTCCTCGTTATCGCATGAAGACCCCACCTCTTTGTCAGAACATTCCAAAAAAGTGTTACAGGGCTTGGCATTCTTCTCGTTGCAAAAACTGCAAAATTTACAAGAGTTCGACACATCTGACTTGTTATCACTTATATGATCGTTTCTTCTTTTTTTATCATTGTTTTCTGAAGAACCGATATGCTTACCAGACGATTTCGCACATGCGGCATATAGATTGACATGCTTCGTGTCACAAGTGTTTGACTCTGATGAAACATTATTCCTAACATATGCGTTTTCCAGATTATCGTCATCTTTACATGAACAGCTGATCTTTTTATTGGCACATTCCATAAAATCATCAAGAGGCTTCTGATCTTCTGTATCAGAAAAGTTGGACTCAGTTGAGACGGTTTTGGTTACAATAACGTCTTCCAGGTTTCGATTATCTTTACAGGAAGAGCCGACTTGTTTATTAGAACATTCTAGGAAAAAATGGTTGGTACTCTTTGCACCACAAAAGTTGGACTCAGCCGAGACGGTTTTGGTTACATTAATGTCTTCCACATTATCGTCATCTTTACAGGAAGAGCTGACCTGTTCAGGAGGCCATTCCTGAAAATCAGTAAGAGGCTTGTCATTTTTCAAATCAGAAAAGTTAGATTCAGATAAGACGTTGCCCATCTGTTCATCACAAGACTCCGTAACAGCTTTATAGTGTTGGGTATCCTGGTTGTCAGAAATGTTCGTCTTGCTTGAGACGTTGTCACTTACATGATCAGCTTCCTCATCTTTACACGAAGAGCTGACCTGCTTATCAGAATATTCTTTAAAATAAGTAAGAGGCTTGTCATTTTTCGACGCATACAAGTCAGATTTAGATGAGACGTTTTTGCTCACATGATCGTTGTCCACTTCTTTGTCATCTTTACAAGAGCTTATCTGTTTGTTGGAACATTCCAGAAGAGGGGTGCAGAGGTTGGCATTCTTCTCCTTACAAGGTTTACAAAAGTTACAAGTCTTGGCCACAGTTGAATTGCAGTTGTTTGTGTAATAGTTTTCCAGTTTTTCGGAACTTTTACTGGAAGGGCCAACCAGTTTAGCAGAACACTGCAGAAGTTCCTCAGAAAGCGTGGCATTCTCCACATCACAGGGGCGGGTCAAAGATGGTAAATTTTTGCACACAAGATCGTTTCCCAATTTTTGTTCATTATTGCGCAAAGAGTCAAAAATTTGATCAGAACTTTTCAGAAAATCGTCACACGGCTTGTCATTTAAGTTCGATACACTTGACAATTTATCACTTACATGGTTGTTTTTCACTTTAGTTTCATCATTACATGAAGAATCGATCAGTTTATCAGAAGGGTTCTGAACAGCATCACAGGGCTTTGTACTCTTCCCATCACATAAATTCAGCACAGAAGAAACGTTGTCAGTTACATTATAACTTCCTATTTTATGTTCATCATTACATGAAACCATTTTATCATCTTGTTTCAAAAACGTGGTACAAGGATCGCCGTCCTGCATGTCACAATAGTTGAACACGAATGGCACTTTAGTAACATCTGACAATTTTTGTTCGTAAATGCAGGAATCGCACAAATGGTGAGCATTATGCTTTGAAACAACTTTCTCAGCCTTTCCCTTATATTTATCAACTGCAACAGCTGCATCACTGATTTGCTTATCGATGACATCAGCCGTTACTTGGGATTCGGTTTGACGAGGTACACTTTCTTCCGGATTGGTCGGCTGAAAGCGCAATCCGTTTCCTATATAGTTATTACCTTCAATTTCGCAACTTTCAAATAGGAAGAAATGACGATTTCCACACGTAAACACAGGTTTTAGGCCTACAAGTTTATAATCGGGAACAACAGATTGCTGCAGTCTACCACACCCTAGCGTATCATCAACCTCTCTATATTTTTCCTCCGAGGATAATTTGTGCGATTCTTGCAGATTTCTTGATGGACTGCTTATGATCATACTATAGATATTATCCCCCATTGTGAAAACAAAAAAGACATTGATTAGACGCTAAGGAAACTTGGAAAAGGAATCACGATGAGACGTCACATGTTTTGTTGAGTAGAAGAGATTCGTTGAAGCCCGACCAGTAAGACAAACAGTTTCAATGAGAAATTGTCTCTTAGCAACAATGTGATAACAAAGAAAGCTTCACTAATCTCTAGCAAAAAACCAGGACCAAAACCATCAACACCGTTTAAGTTCCTGTCAGTAGCTAGTGAGAAGTATTAACACTTCGTGTCATTGTTGCATTGTTACGAATTGACTGTATTGTTGACGCCGCCTGTTGCTAGCTGTCACCTCGTTATCAACAACTGTGTCTACCGAAAGTGTGTGGGATTTGTAAAGCCTAGCTGAAACAATACGCAACAATGTAAAAACCCATGTTGCCGGGAGAGTCCGCACTTTCATCTGAAAGCAGGAATGCCCGGGGTTTGCAAACCACCTTATTTTAACAAAAAAACACATCTAAAGCAGCTAAGCACTACATTACAATGCCGTTGCATTTACAAAACATTACATAATGATTGAAAAATGAGAACCGTTTTAAATCACCAAATGTTTCACCGGGTTTTCATTTGTAACACTCCTGCTTGATACGTTTGCTACGACGTTCAAAATATCGCCGATATTTGCTTGCATACCACGGATACTTTTCGTGTACTGTCCCATAGGATTTCAAGTTACGGTGGCCAGTTGTTTCCACAATGAGCTGCTCTTCGACCGTCGTTGGCTTGATACAAAGTTGCTGCTGACACGAATGTTGTGATTGCTTAATTGGCCATCCAACTTAGCAATTAGCATCTGTTGCAACATTTTTGACGATGTTGCCCGAAACATTTTTAACCACGGGACGGTTGTAATACAAAATGTTATTACTGTATTTTTTTTCGGGGCAAAAATACACAACCTCAGTTTTTGCATGTTCGAGCCATTGATTTTGATACAGTCTGTGCATGTTGACAACGAGAAGGATTGTCGGGAAGAGAAAATGAGAGACTGTCTTTTGTTGCACTTTTGTATGTTCTAAATAAATAGGCTCAAATTCCTGTAAATTATATAAAGGAAAGAGGAAAACAAGCCAAACAGCGAAAATAATACACTAGAACTAACGTAGTAAACAGTAAACCACCTTTGGAGTGGCATGACCCGGATTCAAATTGGCAACCCAAAATTCGTCGGCAGATCACTGACATAGCCGTTCAGCTTGTTTATTTCTTTCTTTTATATGTTTTAACCACGTTGATTTGTTTTTGAAACGTTTTCTATGTATTCAAGGTATTCTCGCCCATTTTCATTTTACCTGCCAAAAGTTTGTTGTCATGGTGTTAAAGTTCTGTGCAGGCCCGGACTGGCCATAGTGCCATGGTGCCAATGGTACATGGGCCCTCCCGTAGATTGGTATGGGGGCCTTCTCAGATTTTATAGTTAAAAGTGAAATTATCGCTTGGGGAGAAGGAACAAGTCATTTTTGGACCTCAAAAATGACACTTCCAGAAGTCAAAATTTTTAAAAACTTTTCTACCGAGTGTGCTATTTTTAATACACTTTCTAGAAAAACCTTGCCTCCTTAGCTTATTGAAATGAACTAGACAGAAGATGAATGAAAGGTACACCGATGTTTTATAAAACATTTTTAATTCAACCTTTCCTTCCGTCAAAAACGAGGTTAGTTTTCCTTACAAGTAGTGGTAACTTGTTGAAAAGAGTGCTACTTATTTATTTGGCTATTTGGTGGTCACATTTTCATAACTCCGGGGGGGGGGGGGGGGGGGGGGGGGGGGGGGGGGGGGGG
>JAHWFP010241433.1:35591-49400 GCA_023313725.1 Lithobius niger
TTCTGTGCTCATTTCTGCCACGCAACACACAAACACGCACATTGAAAAGCACAAACATGCAGACCGAAAAGAACAAACACGGAATACGATAAGGCCTTTTGATAATCAGTACCAAGGATTTTAGTTTCCTGCGGCACGTTCAACTGTACCACAACACTTTCAACTGTTTTCGAATCTTTACCAATAACGTAGAACAATACCCCGTTATTTCAACAACGTAACAATACCACGTTATTTTAAAGCAAACAACGTCTGCCAACAATAGCCGACAATGTGAACGAGCTCTTCGCCGTCACGGGCATTAAGTCGGATAATGATCGAAAACCTTGTGTAGGAATGCCCGCGGGTTTCGGTCATTATCCTTTACTTAATTTATTTCAGCGAGAGAGTGAAGTACACGACAGAAGAATTGCGTATCAGTGGCTTTTAAGTTACACCCTACACTTTGCCAAAATCTCGAAGAGCATCCGGGAGTGCAGTGAAATCCACTGCTAAACATTTTTTTGGAGTTCCCCATCCCCCCCCCCCCCCCCCCCAAAAAAAAGCCAAATAATTACGGGAAGGAAGGGGGACCACGCCCTTGCTCTCTTGCTCAAACTTTCGTGCTCCAAAAAATTATCGATAACTACAGTTGCACTCGGGACTATTAAAACTCGTGGACCAACAAAATTTAAAAGATGAGCTCCACAACATTTTATGGCAAACATGCAAGTTACTTGAAACAAATTACAAGTTTGTCTTTATCTTGCTGGAAATTTATAATGTCCAACCTAGTTTCGGGTCAGTTATTGTCTCTGCATTAAGGTGAAGCCTAATCACACGAGTTTCGCCTCCACTCAATCGCGTGGTTAGGATTCATCTGAACTTGGGCTTAGGGTTGGCACGAGGGGCTTGAAAGTGCTTTAATATAAGAAAAAAAATTCAAAGCCTTGAATTCCTTGATATTTTTAACAAAATTCTTGAATTTAATATTTTGGTCGTCATTTCAAATCATTTAAAATTTACTTTAGTTATTCAAAACGACCAAAAAGTTTATATTCAAGGATTTTCAAGGAAAATTTTAATTTTAATTTAAAATTTTTGTTCGTTATTTGAAATTATTTAAAATTTACTCAGTTATTTAAAACGACTAAAAGTTTAAATTCAAGGACTTTCAAAAAGTTGTTAAAATTTTCAAGTAAAAGCGCTTTCAAGCACCTCATGCGAACCCTAACCCAAATTCAGACGAAGTGAGGGAAGCGAACTCGTGTGGTTAGGCTTCGCGTTAATGCAGAGACAACGTCTGACCGTAGACTAGGTTTTATATTATGAATACGTCAGTACATATTTAAAAAAAAATTTAATATGTACTAACCAGCTCTACACAGCTTAATAAATGTTTAGTATGCACGTAACAGAATTTATAACAAAAGTGCAAATCAGGTTGCTTAAAAAAAACTATCAATAAAAAAACAGTACTCAAAAGGTGAGCGAAGAATAATTTTTTTTTACTGTATTGGAAAAGATTTCATCAGAACTTTTGGAGGGAAAAGATAATCGCAGCGCTTAATTGCACACAAACAAAACGTCGTTGAAAATAAACTTTGTTAAGATTTTCTCATCTTCTTGCAATGTTGCGCTACGTTCTCCCTGCTCAAAATAACAGATTCCTTGTACAAAATTTGCCACCAATAATGAATTCTTTCTATCGCATCATATTTTCAGTGCATGCCGTCATGGGCATAGGATTTCGATAGGAATACACTAACAACACTTTTAAAGCAACAACGTTAAAAAAAAAAACACGATAGGCTTCAGTCAGGAATTATACGTCCACAGTTCAAGTTGCCGTAATATACAGGCTACAGATTTTGAAGGGTTTTGATTTAAAAATACTTTAGCGTTACTGGTTGGATGTACCAAGTGTCAAAAGTTAACGAAATACTACAATTCACAATACACTGCTGTTTTGGATTTTAGGCGATTACTTGGAAAGCCCTGCCCAACGTTTCCATGGGAACAGCGTATTGGCAATTAGCTTCCAGTAGGACTTTGGCGGTCTTCGCCTCATGGAGTTCGCTAAACTTGATCTTGAGGAAAGATCACTTGTACAGTCTAAGCCTCCATTACTGTCGATGGATAATTCATGCTGGTTTTTTGCCTTGCTCTGCGGATCTCCACGTTTTTCGCTTGTTTGTAGCTTCATGACAACGTCCAAGGTCACACTGGTTGTGCTGGATGAACGGCGTTTGCTGGATACAGCAGTGTCATTCCCAAATTCCAATTGGCGGGACCGTCTTGTAGGTTCTTCACTGTTTTTTTTTTCAAACTCTTCTCCAGTGTGCAACTTCATTGAGACGTCAACTGTAACATTAGTCGTTTCTCGCTTCTGGTGGTCATTTCCGTCTTCGTTCATTGGTTCCTGTGAATTCTTGGAATCTCTCTCGTCGATTGCAATGTCGGCTATAGGTGCTGGTGTTGTATTTGGTACATTGCAGTTGGCGCAATCACCACAACATTTGACAAATGCCGTTTCTTCGTTGCCTGTTGCCACCACCATCTTGCTAACCACTTCGCTAGCATGAAGCTTCGTCAAAAGAAATTCAACAGTTTCGACCACATTCTTGCACTTGCGCTCCAGCGTGGTGATGCTTGCGTTGGCCAGTTTCAATTCGGTGGAGAGAGCCACATTTTGAGACTTAACATCCAACTCAGTCGTTTGTAGCTTGGTAAATAAATCGTCAACTCTTGCACAGTTTCCAGTTTGGCACAGGCCTTCCAGTCGAGCTATTCGCTCATTCGCCAATTTCAGCTGCGCCGACAACGAATTATTCTGACTAGTGGCATCCAGTTCGGCAGCTCGAAGCTTCGCCAACAAATTGTCAACGATTTCGCTCGTGTTTTGGCACTTGGTTTCCAATTTGGCCACGTGGTCGTTCGCCACTTCCAACTCCTTCATCAACATCTCGTTTTCCAACTTGGAATCCAGTTCGGCACTCTGCAGCTGCATTAAACGTTCTTCCATTAACCAGCTATTTTCCAATAAATTGATCTTTTCAATGCCCAATCGAAGGTCTTCGCAGAGAGCTTCGTTTTCAAAATTCGTCTCGTCATCACTTGGTAATTTTGTAAGGGAATCTGTGGAAAGTTCTTCGTTGTTCTTCGGCATAACGGCGTCTTCACTGGTTAAAACAAACTGTTGACTAAAACGTGCATTATGAAAAGTTAAATTTGGTACGGAGAGGGATTTCATGAACATATCGACTTCTGCGCTGTCCCCGGAGCACGAGGTCGGCCAGTCCAGCAATCGTGGTTCTTCCAGGGAAAAGATATTCCTGGATTTCAAGTGGTATACAGCATCCATTGAACTATTCGGTTGTAAAGTGTTAAGCCTATCTTGTTTGCGTAAAGTCCCAATCCCAATTCGGGCTAGGCTATTATATGTAACATCACAGCTATACCGCAATCGTTTCGTTAGCAACTGTAAGTGAATAAATTGTAAAGCATCCTGCTAATGACAGCGCCCTCTACCTAATGGGTGACTGTGAACTGCTGTTACCGTAGCGTCCTTGGGTTGGCATAATATTCTGTCTGTTGCAGTTTCCCTTCATTCACGGTTGGTTGATAGAAGCGTTATCAAGAAGCTGTCTGCCAACATTACACATTTTTAAGGTTTTCTGTTATTGTTTAGATTTCAAAATCTTTTTAGCTAGGAATATGAGACGAGAGTCAACCGACTTTTAAACATTGCAAGGTTTAAACGGATTTACCATGATTCTTAATCAATAGTCAGCGGAATAGCCTAATTGCTAGGCAAGCAAGACAAAAATAATGTCTTTAACGTATTTTTTGTTTGTTTCTCTTTCGATGTAATACGGTTGAATCTCTATACGAAATTGTTTTGGTTTGCTGGGAGTTGCCTCTATTTTGGCTGCATCTTGCAACATACTCCGAGTGCGGATGCAACGAAGCGGTAGCTACGACAAGTGGCGCGCAAGAAAGCCCGTGTTATTTGGCCACATTTAGTTTTTTGAATCAAGACAGCCACTTTAATTCACGTATAGGAGCTTCACAACAGGATACAGTTCGAAAATGGGCCGGCAATGAATGAGGACTGAGTTGTTACAGAAGCGTCACAACTGGATGAAGTTCAAAAATGGGTACCCTTCAGTTTTTCAAAGTGACCTTTTTTCCTGTGGTAGAGCTTGTGAAGTTTCAGGTTTGCCTCAGGGGATGATGGTCTTGAAGACAGTGCCCATTCAAATCAACCAACCAACCATCAGTCATCCGCATGATGTTTCTTGGCGTTTGTGAGCCGACCTATACAATCCCGGGGGCTCCATCCAGACTCGTTTACCTCGATCAGGTCTCTAATCGGGTTTGCGCATTGTTTTTCAACGTCGTTTCCAAAGCGCAATCGGCCGTTATGAATAACGCAGAATATTTTAATTGCGTTAGTCCACGGAAAGACCGAGAAGTCGAAGAATCTGAAGTGCCCTGGCTGAAGAAATCTAAAGACTTCGATGTCTCGTTGGAAATCGACAAACAGGGCTCGATTACGCCTAGGTTCCGTGCAAATGATACCACCGTTTCTGTGCGTTGTTGTGAACTGAGTAGTGAGGACAGCAGCGGTTCAGTTCTGAACAATTCTGAACCTAGAATCAGCCGTTCACGGAAAAACGTACCGAAGATCCATGAAAAGATCCAGCCCTCCCTTCCGTTAAAATGTTCTAAAAAGTCAAGGGAAATTCCTGTCATGCAACGCTTTAACAAACAAAAAGGCTCTAATTGCAGTGAAGCACGAAAATTGCGTGGCCATATTAAGAAGCCCACTGGAAATCTTGAAGCCATGGACGAGAGCTTGGAGTTGCTGGACTCCTCTTTAGTGGAAAGAGAAGATAATGAAGGACTTAAAAGTTCCAAACATTGGGCTCAGATTTCGTCAGGTAAACCGGGAGATCACGTAACTGCTTCTACACTGCGAAGTGGTGATGAGTACGTCATTAGATCTGGAAACTGGACTGAAGCAAGGAGGAAAGCTAAGAACGCCTTACTGATGGATGGTGCTACCGAAGATGTATCAGAGGTGAACGAAACCTTAGAATTGTTCGACTGCGAGGAAGTTAGCAGCCTGTCTGGTTGCTCACTTTTGAATAGTTCTAAATGTATTAAAACCAAATGTAATAATGTAGATGGCGATGACACTGCAGTATTAGTAAACGAAACCACTACAGAAATTATAGACGATACCTTACAGCTGGAGTTGAAATCGAAAGTTGACAATGAAATGAAAAAAGAACTTGAACTGGTAAAAGATACTATTGGGGTTCTGAAACGTGCATGGGATGCAAAGAGTGATGCTGTTGACGATTGGCTCGCGAAGATCAAAAGGGTGGCTCAAGAAAAAAATAAGAAAAACGAATCAGAGTTGGAGTTGGCTAAAATCAAGGTGGCTGCATTGGAACGCAAATGCGAAACCATGGATGCAACAGTGGATGAGATCTTTGTGAAAATGAGATGCTTCGAGCAGGATAACAAGGCCAACCTTGCCATGTTGGAGTGTAAATGTGAGGCGACAAACGCAGCTGTGAGGGAACTTCTTCAGCGATTACAAGCAGCTGAGAAGCATGTTAGCATAAAAGGAGAAGAACTATGCCGTGAAATGAACCTCGTGAACGAAAAAGTGGACAAGCTACAGGACAACTGCATAATGACAAATGCTGGAGTTGCAGATTTGCTAAAGAAATACGAGGTCTCTGAGAACGTAGCGAACGATCGCAATGAACACATCAAGGAACAAATGGACTTTGCAAACGACAGCATCTATCAACTGGAAGAGAAATTTGAAACGCAAACTTCAATGGTAAAAGACTTACTAATTCGCATCACGGAAGAATCTGAGAAAATGAACACAAGCTTATTTGACACTATGAACGATTCTCTGGAAATAGCGAAGGAGACCATCGGGAAGTTAGAGGACAAATTTGATGGCATGACTTCATCCTTGAATTACTTAACGACCGAGGTGAAAAACGCCGACCAGAAGACGAAAGCTTTGGCTATAGAACTGGATATAACTAATGAAAGCTTCGCTGACATTGAGGCAAGAGTTGATGGAATGAGTGTAAACCTGGAGACGTTGATGACGAAACACTTTAGAGATGACACTTTGAATTCTCAAACGGAAAAACTGTCTAAACAGGTGGAATTAGCTGGGAAAAATATTGACTCACTCGAGCATCAGTGGGATTTGTCAACTGTAGTAATGGATGAAATATTGGACAAATTAAAAAGTGTTGAAGAGAATGCCCGTAAACAAAGCGAATCAACCAAACATCAACTGGACTTGGCAAATAAGAGCATCATCAAACTGGAAGCCAAATGCGATGATGTTTTGTCGATTGTAGAATTGCAATCGGAGCTTCGGAATGTTGACCGTAATGGAAAAACGATTAATGGCAGTGGTAATCCTGACAACTCGGTAAGAGATTACCGTGAACGATTAAGACGAGCCAATGAGGATTCAGATGGTCAATATGAAGTAACAACTCAGGGGTTAAGATTGGCGCGTGAGAGATTTAGAGGGGTACAGAGAAAATGGGTGGAAGGGGTGGAGAGATTGAAATCAGGGAATCATCACTACTGAATCCAAAATGTAGTACTTTTAGCTAGATGGGATTTTACAGATAGTGCCCACGGTAAAACAGGTAAGCAAGCATCGAAATGACAGACTTAGACAGACTAAATGTGTGTTAACTGAGGGAAACGTACAAATTTGAAGGCTAAGAGTAAAACATTCCTTTACTATCTCCTGATTGTTTACGAGATCCGTGATGTATTTTAAAAGCTAGTTCCATTTTCCACAGAGTTTTTAGTCTTCGTCAGCTATGGAAGGTTTAACAGAACCTTTAATTATTTGCAGTATCCGCAACTTCGTAGGATTACGAGCTTCGATAGCGACATTTCCCGCTTCCCACTAAAGAAACGGGCTTGCCAAAGTGGAATTCATCTTCCCTAACATGGTGGTTCTAGATATTACGAAAACAACGTTTGAAAAATTGAAAGCATATTATTAAAAAGTGAAATTTAAAGAAATAATGAAAAAATTATAGTAGCTGTAATATTGCACGAGGATACACTGTATTGATTGTAACGTAACAAGGAAAATAAAAACTATAACTTTCTTCTTTTACGTCCGAATTAAGTAATATGAACAGTACCAGTAATATGAACAAGCTGGAATAGTTCAGGCGTGTTATATTTAGAAGGCATTCTGAATGTAAATTGTTAAAAAGTGACTTTTTTGTATTTGCATTCAGAATGCCTTCTATAAAAAAGTGACTTTTTTCGTAATACTACGTAATATTTACTACATGTTTAGATATTATTTAAGATTATCCCAATCGTTTTATGCCATTCCATTTTCTTTGTCGTTTGCAGATTATCTTTTAGTTGCTGACCGGAATATCCAACTACTTAAATTTAAATTTACAAGAATCCAAGTTCTGCCGCAATGAAAACACTTGAGCCATACTATTACAATGCAAGGATTGCAGCAGTCTTTAAAAACACATTAAACTCCTTAAAACACAGAAAATGACGTCGTTACACCAGAACCAAAATTGTGTATGGGCAATAGTGTGGAGAAAACCACAGGGGTGGGGGGTGGAAAATCCACTTTCAAGTCATATACAGAGATCAACTGTTCTCCGTGTTTTTTTTTAACACCTTGCCAATAAACTAATTTTCGGTTTCAATCAGCAGCATAAACTCCCGAGAAGGCAGGAGCTAGTCTCAGTAAAAGGGCACATTGAGTTTAGTAAAAAAAAATTTTGATACTTTTTTAAAACTTTTTTCCCTTTAATTGTTGCTCTGCATTTTCACCCTTTTGTGCCCTTTACCCTTTTTTTGCCCTTAAAAGGGCATTTCAAAAAAAGTCTGGGGCAATGTCCCCCCCCCCCCATGCATGCAACTAGTTTCGATGTATTGTTTCATTTTTTTTGTTACAGAAGTGTTGGCGATTTTTAGGCAATTTTGGGGAATTCCTTTAAATCGGAAGAACCTAGATCGTTGAATTGGGATTACACAATACTCTCCACTTTTAAATCAAAGATCGGTGCTAATTTGTGGTCGAGACACACGCTAGTATTCCATGCCAAGTAAGGCAAAAATAATCAGTCAGTAGTAGAGGAGATTGCAATAGTGTAGCACAACACCAGAGCGTTAGTGTCTCACATTTGAACACGAGTTTAGTACATTTCAGGACTCTGGGCAAAGTTAATAATACGATACAAAAGCTGGAATACGATAGAAGTCGAGAGCACTGCCCACATTATACAAGTAAATCACGTCTTTGAAGTGGCTTTCACTGAGAAATCTAAGCCTCATGGCAGTCGTGATGCAAATGTGTAAGCTACTTAACAAAACGGCCTAGCTCCCATGCACAGTATCACAACCATCGAATGTAAAACCTCGTATATTTGCGCAGGACCAATTTGCAAAGGAATAATACAATACCTTGTACTTAAACTACGATATTTGCATAAAAACCATTGATCTCGTGCAGCGAAACATTGAGAAAGGGTTCTGATACAAAGTTTGCCATAACACTGTAAAAGAACTCTTATTCCATACTTTCTCGAGTATGCAAGCTGGGGGCATCACGGGCACGTTTAATTAAAACTTTTGGAAACCTTTGTTGAAACTGTTTGTAATTTGCTGCCGTGGATTAATTTTGTGCAGACGTACTTCTGAAACCACGAAGCTGTTGTCTTACCACGAGTCTGCTACACATGCTGCTAAGATTCAACGACAACATTTATGTCCGTCGTATCTATATAAAATAAATCGTAAACAAAATCCACGAGGGTGAAAGAACACAAGTGGCCAATCAAAGTGGCGATATCAGAACAAAAATGGCTGCCACCAAGTTTTTCAACGTGGTGTACCAAACCTAAACGAACTTCCCTACAAGTGCATGTATACTACACCTTCTAAGGGTGGCCGCACACCATAGTCGTCAAAAGTCGCGAGGCGTCGCATCTGGTGGAGAGACCCCGTCACGAAACTACCTTGTCGTGCGACGTTTTGTCGACTTTGGTGTGCGGCCACCCTTAGCCAGCTTACATTCGTTAAAGGTAATTCCTCACAACGCCATTTTTCTCGATCCTTCACATCAAGTACGGTCATGAAAGTTCTATTTATTTATCGTTAGTCAATCCCATGCTAAAAATCCGTTTTAAAATGTGCCGTCTACGAGATTTTCTGTTGAATATTGGGAAGTAATTTAATAGCATGCTGCTAATATTTACCTTACAAAAACCATGACGTTTCATCGTGTGGGTGCATGTACTAATTTTTAATCGTTTGCTAATAATTAACATGGGATCAAAAATATAAAAGATTAATGCAGTAAAAATTAAAATTGTTTATGCCAATAGAAAATTTACAAGACATAAAGTGTGATGTTAAAATACGAAAAACTTTCCGTTTTTGTGATGACATAGTTTTCGCGTCGATGCTGTTTCGTCTACGCCAAGGCAAACTGAGATAGTAGCTACGTCCTCGCTGCAAAGAATGTAGCTGCTATCTCAGTTGGCCTTTTATTACTATTCCGAGTATCGCGAAACGGTGCCAAGGTTGCTTCCATATAATTATACAATCGTATGGTTTGGCAGCGCTGTACTACGAGCTTGACCCAGGGTAAGTTCTTGGAGACCTGGAGAAAGCTGCAAACACGATCAGATCGAGCTCGTTCAACGGGAATGATTTGACACGGTCTCGTTTCGAGACGTTGTTATGACTACGTGCAACGCATAAAATAATTTTAACAATGAAGAAAGATAATTTTTGGTTCCTCTCATAACGTAGTGAAGCGAGAAAATGTTTACACCAGCAGAAGTATTTTTTTAAAACTATCTAAAAACAAGGTTCGTACCTACAATACAAATGTCGCGTTGATGCAACACAACGCAGGATTCACATACTCCCCTATTGGTTGCCAAGCAACAACAAGTAACGCAGGTAAAAGCCATCCAAATTCAGCTGCCCAAAAGCCAAATAAGCAAAATAAATAACAACACAAATGAATGCCTCCTACAATATAAATTAATGTTACACGATAATACGCCATTGTTATTTGGTGCGACAATTGTTTACATAGGTTGAACCACGGCAGTATATTTAGTACAACTGGGATTTGCAACTAATGTGCGAGGCAGGTTCCATCCGCCTACACAAACAAGCCGCAACCTGGTCGCGACAATACATTTTTTAAACATGGTGGACGTCTCCATGGCACAAAACAAAAAAAAAAAAAAAAAAATCGTCTTCGAAGTTCGAACATGACGTTGTTTATGACCTGCTTCTGATCGCCGTTCTCAAAGGGAACGCTGGAACAACCCCTAACGCCCTTCTCAAATTCTAAATCCTTATTAACATGTATCAGGATTAACCACACATATCAACCGTAGAAATAACGTACTTACCAGCAAACAATCTTTTTTTTTACGTTATGCAGCGCTCTTCTGCAGTAGAAAACAGACAACGTTGTCAGCGGCATTCAATCGGTGAAAATAAACCGGACTTTAAATATGGCGGCATTTCGCACAAGAGAGCATGCGCTGAGATGCGCCATAGCCTCCTGTAGGTATAAGGCTTTCCTCTCGGTTTCACGAACATGCGAGACGCGTTGTCCAAATGGTGTGCTGAAGTGAAAGCAAGAAGAACGAACTACCCCCAAGTCATAGCATTGATTAGTGTTAGCGGGACGCACAAAAACGTTGTAATCTTCTCATTATTAGATTTACCATTGTTGCAGCACTAAACAAACATTATTTTCCCAGGCTGGGAATCTGGCTGTTGCAGACATAGGGCCTTAGGGCTTCGGGCAGATGACCAGGAGTGGTTAACGCTCGTTAAACCCTTTAACCCTTTTTTAAACATTATTTTAAGGTATCGGTGACTATCCTTGAAGTCTTCGGACGATTTATTGCTACGTCCAACGATCGTTTACAGTAGGTAATACCTTTTTAATGAGAATATAAAATGCCGTAACGTAATCAAAACACACGCTAGTGTGTCGTCCGCGGAGATGTAAACGATCTAAGGATAAATAACAATGCGACAGAAAAGGCTGAAAATGTTTGATACTTTGGTGGCCTGACAACATAAAAGTCTCTGTTAATGACACAGCTTAACATTTTCTTGTTGAAAAAACGACGTGAATAACATTGATATTTGCCTAATTACTGGTTATTGGCAACTGGCTACTATAGTAACGCTTTTTTTGTATCACGAAAATAAATTCTTCCATGCGGTTAATAAAGCTGTTTCTTGGCTCATTTTTAGGTATTGCACTAGAGATGTGCCCTTTTCATAAGGCCAGGTATAAACGTGCTCATGGGGCTCATCGGGCGTCATGAGCGAAATCTTTCCGGGTTGTGACGACACAATTTTTGTGATCATGCTATTTCGTCTACTAGAGGCCAAGACCAACTGAGATAGTCGTTGCGTATCCGTCATCTATTATCTCTGATGGCCTTGTATTACTACACGGTTCTATATAATTTATTAACTCAATGCACGGTATACACGGTGTCTCGCAAAACGGTGTGATAGTAATATGCGTGAATGGAGATCTGCGCGTGGTTGGTTGTTATAGGACAAGCAGGAATGTACCTTTAACACACGTTGTTTTCAAACTATATACATATATTTTCAAGTTGAGGACTACACTTACACTTACCTTTTAAAATTAAAAGATAACACAAGTGGTAAAAAAAATTAAGCATCCGGTAATTTATTCAGTACTCCCAAGATCTTAGAAACCAACATCGAAGAATCAATACCAAATGAGAGAAAAACAACGGTAAAAACCAGGGCGTCATTCAAAATCCGAATCGCATACTTACGCGTGGTGAAACGCCAAAATTAATTGCAGGCTAAATTATTTGTAAGATTGGTTAGGTCAAGTTAATTCGGTTTTAGTTGATTTTTCGTCGACTATAACAACGGCTTCTGGATTTGAGTGACGCTAAGTAGTATTGGTCCAATTAAAACATCAGCTAAAATTTTAGTATATTGAATTGATTTTAGGTTTACAGCAATAACAACTCACAGTTAACGCTTTGTTTATTCGGTTGTTTAATGGAAAATTTGTTTTTATTGGTAACATTTGTAAAAAGTTATGTTTTATTCAACACTTTTATTTTAATTTTGTATGCAACATTTAAACACCCATGACCATTATCACGCTCGTGTAGATAACAGCAGAAATATTTTGCTGTAGTTGTAAGTATCAACAAATAACAATATAACATTGTAATATATCTAACTCTATGGTAACTATCTAGAGCATCAATAGGAGCAGACTAAGTCCTTGGGGCAGTGTTGCCAGATGTACGATAATTATGGTAAACGTACTATTATTTTATGCTCTGTACGATAACGCTTGTACAATAATGCAGAATTGTACGATTATTTTAAAATTAATGAATTTTTCCATTTTTAAATGTTTTCCATGTTTATACTTGAATCTTAACGAACATTTAAAATGAAAATTTAAGTGAGGGTAACAAAATTCGACTCTTCTAGGCCAAATCTATGATGTAGGCAATCTTCGTTTCTTATTCAGAAAAAAAAAACATAGCGTAGCAAATTAGAATTAAGCACAACTCTTTTTTACATCAATTTGATAGGTTTATGGTTTTTTTTTTAAATCCTTTCTTCTATTATGCAAAAAAATAGTGTCTGGGGGATCTAGGATTTGCTAATTATGGACAACCAACAAACGCATCCGGTGGAGCCATGTAAATCATGTTGAAAGTTTCGTAAGTAGGTATAGTTGAATTTTATAAAATTTTATAAGACGTTTGTTATTACATTTTTCACAATTTGTGTACTATAATATTGCGTATTGGTGCAGTATCTTTAAAAGTACGATATTTTTCGTTAAAATACGATAATTTTTGACCACTTGTACGATAACTACACCCCGGAAATCTGGCAACACTGCCTTGGGATTTAGAAATTTTGGTACCGTGGTGTAAAGGCTCGCAATGAAGTAAAAAGTTAGTGGTTATACTAAGGAGTAGTTTCGTGCTGTTGTTGTCCGTCAGTCTTACTACCTTTTGTTAAAGAATAACAATGTTGACGCACAATGATACTGTCGAAGACCATTGTGCCCGTAGATGGACGGACTCAGACGATGTTACAGGGGTTGTATAGAAATGACATCTTGCAAGTATTGCCGTTTTTTAACCTCCTGCCCCACAACCCTCGTTGCATTACGCCACAACTTCTGCAACCCACCCTAGAAAATGCCGTCTCAAACTTCGAATTTCCATTCATTACGGATGAAAAGGGAGACTATTTGGACAAATTCGAAATCTAATTTTAAGTGCTATTTTCTCTGAAATAAAATCTGGTTAATTTTTACGTTTTTCACCCCATATGGAAATTATTTCTTTTCTTGGTAAAAACAAAAACGTGTGTGGTGTCACAAATTCAGTGACTCCCTCTTGTCCAAAACTATAACACTCCCATGAATCCTCCTCCCTCTTGCGTAAAGTCATTTTGTACAGCCCCTGAACAAAAGATACTTCGCCTTTTTGAAAAAATAAGCATTAGAGCTCGTATCCCCATTGAACTCACAGCTGTGAAGGTATACAAATCAAAAACGGCTTAGAGTTCGCTCAAACGAAACTATTACAAACAAAAACGTCAAGTGTGCCGTAAAAAAAAGGGTTATATGATTAAAGTTTCATTTTACTTGTTAAAATGCACACGGATAAAAATTGGTGATTTTTAATTGAAATAATCAAATGTACA
>JAHWFP010241433.1:55201-87165 GCA_023313725.1 Lithobius niger
GTAAGAGACGTGTGCTTCGTTTGGTAACTCATGGCAACGTAGGTGATCGATTCGTAATGCAGTTTTCAACTTAAAAACCGTCAATGCAGAAGCCTAATGCCTCGATTTTTATGTGTCAGTATTTGGATTGATGGTTTGAAAACCACCTTCTTTTCTGCTCATGTCTAAAACCAAAAATCCTAATGGCTGATCCATATAAAGACATTTTGGCCGTTATCGAACAAAACAAGGCCAAAACCGAGGCAATTGCAGAATTGGAGAGACTGTGCCAAAATTTACAAGATTCGACTTTCCAGGTATGTAAACATTGAGAAACAATTTGGCTTATCGTCTAATAATTCGTTTATAAACTTGATATATTCGGTTATTAGCGGCCACACAATCTCGTCAACTTAGTTTAGGTAGAGAAATTTTATCGACCATCTCAATAAATTTGTCTTTAGGTGCCTAATTAGACAGATATGTATTGTCTATTCGGAATTGATATCAAATCACCACAATTTCTACACAAAATTCTTAAGGACGCCCCAATAGCCCCAACCCTGGATGCCCCAATAGCTTAAGTTAGTAGCTAGGAAATGTTTAAGTATTGCATCATCAATTTCTGTTACATGAAATGTAACAGCTTGTTACAAATCATCGGCATACGTTACAGCTTAAAGGACACTGAAGTTGTATATTTCAAGGGTCTGGGCAAAAGTAATAATGTGATTACAAAACCTGGAATGCATGTGGAAACGTCTTTGAATTGGTTTTCAACCCAAAATCTGATCTTAAATAAGGTTGCAAATTAGGTGGCTGGATTGTCACCTATTATGGTAATTTCCATAAGGACCCTTATTCTCACACAGCTAGGTACAGGGAAGAGGTTTTCGACCGATATAAAATACTTAAAATACGTTCCAACAAATTTCCTGTCGTTGTAATTCTGAGGTTTTCCCCTCTACTAAAGTTACTAATTTGGTGCCACATCAGTGATAATCAATGTCCTTAACGTCCAATTTAGGGAATTCCTACTTAGAAAAGAGCGTTGAATTGGTTACAACAGTGTCAGTGAAGAGGGCCTCAGTGTACTTAATTACATGCCAAACAATTTTGTTGTCGTTTTAATTCGGAGGTTTGCACCTTTTACTATAGTAACGAATTTGTTGCAATGTGTTGTGAATTCGGAGGTTTTCGACCAAGTGGGTGATGTGGCGGCAATTCTTTTTTTCTTCTTCTCCTAAAGTGCCTTCAAAAGCCACTAATCTAATCAATCAATTCTCACCACTGTTGGATACAGTGACATCCAATGCGCAGCAGACCATAAATGAATGCAACAGAATGTTCCAAAAGTGTCCGTTGAACGAAAATGCCTTCGTCTCCTTGCGTAGGTCCACCTCAGGAGTTAGCAATAAGCTAAACTTGTGTGCCCTCCATGCACATCCATGTAACGGAGTCCGCCTACAGTTTTGTTTAGTTATGATTGCAGTTTTGGAAAGTTTAGATAAGAGGTAAAAACTTAAGCATCTGACCAACATCAAATCTCACAAGTACATAAAATCGATCACTATTATAATTTTCAGTTATTCTCTACGGGTCTTATTTACAGTAAAAAAAAAACATACACATAAAAAAGCAACTGCAGGACAGCAGTAGGTCTATCAGGTTGCTCCACTTAAAAAAAAAACTAGCACACGTGATAAGCCAAACGTGATCAAAGCAGTTATCATAGTCTGCAATTTTAACCTATCCCTAAAACAATTTATTCATTAATAAATGTTTGCAAATTCTTACCTTAACAGTACAAATTAAACATTTCTTCTTGCAGCATTACATAGTGATTCAAGAGAAAGATCGTGAATTGGCCAAATTGAAGTTAGAATTGGAGCAGAAGGAGGTGAAACCAGAAACTATTGAAAAGTTGGAAAACGGACTTCAAAATTTACAGAAAGATGGTAACCGTCAGATCACTACCATTCATGACAAAGAAAGGGAATTGACTAGACTACAATGGAAATTAGATACGCTCATTGCTACCCGCCAGGAGAAAAAGATTAGCCTAGACTTGAAACGGGAGAACTACCGGAGTACGTTGGCGGATATTCGGAACAAACTGCAGGACCTGAATTTGCACTCGACAGACCTTTCGCGGGCTGTCGATAGGTACGACATCAAATTGGAATGCGAACAGGAAGAAATTATTAATTACGAGAAGATAAAGGTTAGTATTGTTTAAAAACAACTTCTGAAAGAAGATAATGAAGCCAAAGTACACGAGATACGCAAGAAAAAAAATGTCATATTTCTGTGATTAAAACCTTTCGTCAGACAAGAGTAAGTCGCACCAACATGAAACTGACAGTGCAAGAAGGTTCAACGATACCATTCAGGGGTGTTAAATCATGAAACTGTGTTTTGTATTTAATATTGCTGGATGTTCTTGAGACAGGAAAAAACTTGTTTGTTTTACCAGCGATTTGGCACTTGTATGTTGTTTCTTTTTGATTTGGTTTAATGCAGGTTTCAGCTATGCTAGATTAAGGCTGACCACACCACCAACTGCGACATTTGGTCTCGCGACATGACATTTTGTCGCAGCCTGTCTCAACTTGCTGACGTTTCCACAACTTCAGCAATGAGCTGAGCGCCGCACACTGGTTGCGAGTCTCAAGGCGCCTCACAACAGCAAGGGGAAGCTCATTTCATTTTCGTCTCGCGACTAAACGCATCGACAGTCTCATCTGTGTAAGCGCCACGCTCAAAACACGTGGTTCTGTCATGTATTTTTCATTTACGGACGTTTTGTCTATTTCGGGGGACGTTGAGAATATTCTTCCATATTGATTTGAGAATTTTACATACATGTTACTGCTGCAAGATGTGGATATTAAAGACGTGCCCTGGTCAATGGTCTGGACAGTGATTTTACTTTGCAAATTAAAGTAAAACCGAACAAAGTATTATTTTGTATAATAAAATAAAGCTGTCTGCGCACGAATTTTACTATACAAAAAACTAGAAGCAAATGACCAGTTCTTTTTATACTAGTAAGCAACTAAACAACCTAAAGGCTGGAAATCGCGTGTAGGATTGCTTGTTGCGCGAAACTGTTTCTGGTGTCTCTCCACCAGATGCAATGTTTTGCCTCGCAACTAAATGTGGTGTGCGGGTCAGCCTAATTCAAGAGTGGTAAACGAAAATCTGGAACAGCATTCTGAGAACCTGGGATGAAAGCTTAGGAAAGATGGCTTTGTCTCAAAACGATATATCAATTTTTCATTCCTACTCGCTGACCCCCCATCTCATGCCCTGTTAAACCAGATTGAAGTAGAAACACCATACAAGTGTCATCTGGCCACCGAAACTAGAGCAAGTTTTTCTTTATCTCAAGAACATTCATCAAAGTTAAATAAAAGTTCATGATTTAACATGACCAAATGGCCTAGTTTATTACACTGGTATTTTCATGTTAGCTCTTGTTTGATGACGATTCTTGTCTGGCGAAAGTATTCCTCATAAAATACCGAAATATCACATCGCTTCTTACTCATGCTGTTTGTGTTGTCTTTTGTTAAAATGCACAAATGCACCCTTAACTTCTCTATAAGATAATAGATCATGTAAATCCTTAGTGTTTTTTTTTTCATTACCAGATTTTTATTACAAATCTGTCCCGCAGTAAAACGAATCTAACTATCGCCATGTTAAACTAAAATGCCGTAAATCCTTCGTTTGTGGAATGGTAGCCGGTCTCTTAATTGTACCGGGTAAAAATGGTTCTTCATGGTTACCGCCAGACTTGTTCAAGAGTAATAGTGAAAGCATTCATGGATATTATTTACCATTTTTATTGTCGCACATGTTCTACGTGTGTTCCATAAATTTCCTTAAGACTTGTAGTAGCCTGTCTCTGATTGCAACAGGATCAAAATGGCTCGAATTTTAGTCCATCCAAAGGGACTATATATTTTCATCACACATTTTGTTGCTAGGGGTTTGTGGTTTTTCCTTATAAAATACTTGAACATAAAAACTTGCAGACTGGACACAAACGCATTTCTGGATTTATGTCTTTTCTCTGTTTAAAAAAAATCTTGTTTTTCCTCTAATTCCTCTGAAGTTTTGGCCCTATTTTTATTTTCCTGGTGATTTACAGGTTTTTAAGGTTTCCAGACTTGAAAATGAGGCTTTTATTGGATTATAGTCAATTGCTTGCTCATTTCATGCTTTATGTAGTTATAATTTAATCCCAGTTAATCTTTACAGTTGTTTTTAAAGAACTAATCCATTCACTCCTGTTAGTCGAATCTTGAACAAGAATACTGGACATCATCAGTGGCGCCCAGAGAAAAGAAGTAAGGCAGGTGTAACTTCTTGTTTGCATTTTAGGAAGGATGAAGAAATATTGATATTTATATAACATAAAAGAACATTTTGGTGATGGCGGTGTAGCTTTTTTGGTGTTTGGTATTGGTTGTGGAGGGTTAGTCACTCCTTACTAGACCTAATTGGTGGGGTGGGCACCACTGGAATTCTCCCTCCGTTGCGACCATGTCACCATTTTGTAAACCAGAAGGAATGGGCAGTACTGAGGCACAAAAAGTTTTGATTGCCACCGTTTCCAGCAAAAATTTGGCTTAAAACTTGGACGTTTTTAAGAAAAATCTTACAACGTAACCGATTATTCGGTCGGCTTAAAACTTCTGTGCAACTTAATCCTTACAACACAATCAATTATTCGTATGTCACTATTTTCGACTGGCTTTTTCCGGTTATTCTTGACGCAAGCCTCGTTTCAATACGACGTTCCGACGTTAACCAGCACTGATGGAAATAAAGAACGAGGATGCTACAGGAGGAATGAGTGGCTCCAGCGTGTTGAAAACTAAACTAAAGCCCCGACCAAGGTCTTGACTTTTCAACGCTTGTTGATGTCGGGATTTTGCGTTAAAGAAACCACGCGTTCCCTGTAAAGTTTGCATTGCTCCCGTAGGCAGCAATATCCGGATGCAGGAATGTTGAGAGGAGGAATGTCCATAGTTTTTCTGAAGTCGAATCTTTCATTTTACCATGAAATGTGTTACCCTTTAAGTTGGTGATTACCCGTTTCTCTCCCATTTTGCCGAATCCAAATATTCTTTACAAACGTTAACATGTGTGTGAATGTTGACATGTAAAGAATTTGTAATTAGTTGCAGTTTCTGATATCAGTGTATGTCTATCCGCTTGGAGCATGGCAGCACGAGGGAGATAAGGTAATTTGAGAAAAAGTTTCGGCAAAGCTGGAATTTCCCACTTGCTGAAAATTAAGAGACTGGTTAAAATACAGCGCAACGAGATTCGGAGAAATGGATATACACTTTAAAACGTTAACTGCAATTGCCCGCAATATACTTTCTGTTGAGTCATTAACTTTGTTTTTTGTCAGGTGGAATATCACGACATGAAGGTGCAGGTGAAGAAGCTGGACGAAAAGATTCGGGAATGTCAGAAAAAATACAAGGAACACACGGACAAACTGACGAAGGAGAACGACAAAGTTAATGCATCATTGAAACAGTTACAGCGCGAGTTGTATGAGCGATCAATGCAACTGAAATCTGTGCAAAACCTTTTGACGATGAGCCAAGAAAAACTTGAACGTATTGGACCAGGTTGTTGGAGATCTGCCAGAACGAATTCACTTTAATAATGCCAAAACAAAATTCAATATGATAAGAATTCAATTTTATCGTAATTTCGCCTTAACTTCCGCACATGCTTGCAGATATACCTATTGTTGGCTCAAATATTGCAACCTTGCTTAAAATCCTCTCCGAAAATAGGGTAGCATGCTGTAGTTAAATGTAAAATAGTACGATGTGCTTAAAATTTCAAGCCGTCTTTTATTTTTACTAACCTTTACAGTGTTTCCTGCCACTTATTAATAAATACCAACAATATTCGTCAGTGAATTGGTTTATTATAAGCCGTCAAAATTAGGTCCGGATAATATTCGTGCGTTATTAACTTGGTTATTTTTAGTTAGTGTTGCGGTTATATTTATTTTATGTTGCTGTAATCCAATGTCAATCTATACGTGAGAACCTCCGATTTCCCATTCTACAAGTAAATTACATCTCTACAATTAGAATCCTAGCATTAATAAAACTGCATATCCAACAATTTATGCCTGACAATGATCTACATTTCAGGATTAGAAATTAGATGCAGCAGTTAAAAATATATATTCTAAATATAGGTACGAAAGCGTTACGTGAATTTTCAAGAATGGAGTCCAGGACCCAATTAACACGTGTGGTCAGTTAAGGTAGTCTCGGTTATGCGTGGTTGCGTACTTGGTATGACTTCACATGTCAGCCCATGTTTTTATTCCACTATGCCTACGAGTTCACGAGGGACGATTACGTTTGCTTTAACACGCATAGTTAATGTATACAGACAAAACTTTTAAAAAAATGTTTCGATTGTTTATTTTGTAATGTTCGTATTTATTTCTTGTGCTGAAAAATGTTATTTCCTGTACGGTTACACATGCTGCATTAAAAAAAAAACACGAAAATTGCTAATTCTTGTTTCCTCTCTTGCACTATACACTTATTTCTCAACGACCATATGGACCAGCTTGGGCATCCACGCCATGTCTGTACTGCGCTTGTGTACTTTTGGCCAAAATTGATGCCGAGGCTGTGCTGATTATAACAATTTGTAACTTACAAGATGCAACTGTCATAGCATCCGGGGACTGCACTGAAGCCCAGTGTGTGGTCATCTAGACTAAGAAATTTTGATGCAAAATTGTAATGCCTAGATGGCCACACAGTGGGCTTAACGGTAGTCCCCGGATGCTACGACGGGTGTCTTATCTTCTAACTCCAGTCTCTGCACCGGTCTGGTAGGAAGCCATGCCACACAAACTCCATTCGTGGTTGAGTTTGTGTGGTGATTTGTCTGATTCTGCCACATATGCCATATCGAAACCAATTAGTTTTGACAAGTTGAATTGCTAAATGTACCTCCTGGCCTAATTTTTTCTTCCTCTGTAATATGATGATTATTAAGTTTGGATTCTTATGAATAATATAAAGGTCTAACAATTGGCAATTTCGATTCAGAAGTGTCTTTTCTCACATGTCATCCCTATAGTTTAGACGGTGTTATCTTGCAACCTACCCATGAAGTAAAGTATCTGGGGTTCTGGTTCACTTAAAATTTAAAGCCCTCGTTACATTGTCAAAAGGTCAGTGCTCGTGCGTTTCGATGGTTAGCAGTGGTGAAAAAATGCTTCACTTCCGGGGATTCTCAAACTAAGATATGAGCATTTAAGGTGTTTGTTAGACCACAGCTGGAATATGCAACTCCTGTGTGGTCTCCTAGCCTTGCTAAACATGTTGATCTGTTGGGAGTCAGCCCAGAGGAATTTTACTAAATTACTTCCTGAATTGAGTCACGACCACCACTTGGAACGCCCGACTCGGTCTGGATTGAACTTTTTGGGCTTAGAAGACTTCATTTTGATCTCATCCTTACTTACAAGATTCTTCGAGGACTTATCGTGGACTTGACCACTTTTTGATCCACCACCTACTTCATACTCACAGCCGTGGTCACCCTTGGAGGTTGGCCGTTCCTGGTTCATGAATGGAGTGCCGGAAAAAAATGTTCTGTTTGTGTGGCAGTTCTGAGACAGTATGCGTGGTCACTGAATCAGGCTTTCACCGCATGCTGATGACTATGGATCTCCACAAATTTAAGAGAATTCTTTAGGTCTTTGGTGGCTTTTATATCATAATTTTTTGCCAGCTTTCTGGACGTAAATTAGGTCCAGTGTCAGTGGCTCGCACCCCTTCCGGTAAACCTTTCACATAAAGATGGTAAGCTATTTATTAATTATAAAATTAGTGCCCTCTAAGGGCATTATTCCCTAAAACTAAATATCGTAACAGTTAACTCGTCATGCGGGCGGGAGCATGCAAGTACCACTAGAACTGCTGGAGCTTCTGAATGAAGCCAGATGGAGGTTATCTGTAAGATTTTACATTTACTTGACATTTTCTGTAGAAGCTTTATATCTAGGTTATTTATTGTTAAGATCATTGTTACAAACTTTTGTTTTATACGAAAACTAAGGCGTGCACGTCAAGTTCTGAGCAAGCGCATCTGCCACAAAAATTGCACTCGTGTGGCACATGCTGGCATCTTGTAATATTTAGCACTACAAAAACATTTTCACTTCGAATATAAAGTATCCTGAATGGCCCAACACCTTTAGATATGTCCCACCATCAGAAAACCACTGAATAGGCCAGTGCATCGGTACTGTACATTATAGCTGTACCGCATGACGAGTTAACATGTCATTGGCACTCAACGTGGTAAGTAAATCCAGAAAGTGGCGATGAACTGCTCTATTCACTACATGATTCTGTGTTTGAACAAATATTGGCATTTAAATTGCATCTGCATTTAAGTTTCATTGTTGTTGAGTTGACGGTAAACTCTAGACTGTCGTTCGGCTTTCACCACACTGCCATTAACTGTTCACTTGGTGTTCGCTTCCGTTTGAAGGATGTATCAACTATTTCGCTTCCGTTTGAAGGAAACTGGCCGATAAGCTTTTCAAAATGCCCGTGATTCCAAGATGGCGGCTTAACAACGACGGTGGTACATTCGTCCATTAAAACTAGCTCGTATGTGTAAAATCCGGATTTTGTAGCATTCCTATATACACCTAACTGGGAACAATTATACAACATATGGTGTAAGATTAGTATCTACTCTGAATGCGAGGCGCCATTCCTACTCGAACATTAGTTGTTCCTGCACAGAACACAACCTTTAGCACCAATATTCATTAATTTGTGCATCGAACAGTATTCAGTAATAGGAAAGTAATCGACATAATTGTAGGTTGGGAGAACTGTTTTTTAATCAACAAAATAGCATTGTTAGCACGTAATTGCTTTTTTCTAAGCAACTAAACCAAACCTTGAAAAGGCAGATGTCCATCTAGGAAGCTAAGATTTGACCCTATTCCCAATGTTTTAGGTGGTGTAATTTGACTTGTACAAAGGTACATGGCTACAGAACAAGAGGTTGTTTATTTGGCCCCCCTCTCTGGATTCCGGATTTAGTTGGGCGATAAGCAGTTGTTCTACTGCTCCACCACACCACCACACTGTTCTACTTCATAGAAGACAAGGGGGAAGATGGTTTTACAGTGGCAAGACACTTCGGACACGTTTTTTCTCTCCAATAAGATGATAAACACGAGAAACGTGCAGCCACATATACAAAAACCCATAAGGGCGAAGGGATCCATTTTAAGTTTTCACCATATAAAGGAGTGGTATGAAAGCCAAAGTGGCTTTAAGGTTTTTTTTTGTCAGACGAGTGATCTCGATAACTTGATGAGTCCCTTTACCCTTATGGTGTTTTTGTACGATACTGATTAACAAGGAAAAGCATGATTTTTCCCAACTAATCAGTTCGAACTTTTCCTCCCTCAAAACTATGCTGCTTGAATGGGGGAGGTTTGACCAAATCTATTATGAGCGACCGAGGAAGCATGATGCAGTGTTACGAACACGCTATTTTTCGTGAAATAATTTTTCGTTATTCCTGATTTTTTTCATCAAATGCTTCCAGCTAAATTATTTTTCTAACGACTGTTTACAACTCTGGTTTACTTTTTATAATAATAATACATTTTTTGACCACATGTGTGGCAAGGTAGTTGGAAGGGGAGAGTGTCCCACTAACACCAATCCTAAAACTAAAAGTCTGATCAGTCACCAGGTGATGCCCGCAACTGCCCAACCTACCCCGGCCACTTCAAGAAACGTTCAAACGAGAGACCGCACAAAGCGTGTTTGAGGGCTGCAGTGGAATTTGCCGAGACTGCCCTTTCAGGAAGGGAGTTCCAGGCTGGGATAACCCGAACAGAGAAAAAGTTTTTTCTACAGTCACGATTTACCCTTGGAGCCACCAGTTTCAAAGAGTGTCTACGGGTGGAGTGTACTGTGCTCAATTCGAAAAATGGCAGGACAACATTAGTGTGTTCGTGGAGAATTTTAAAAACCAAAATGAGATCAGATCTCAAACGGCGAAGCTCAAGAGTTTCAAGACCTGCTTTCTGCAAGCGTTCACAGTAGGGCATCTCTCGCAAATTTGGCAAACTCTTTGTGAAACGTCGCTGTACCGACTCAATTAGGTCAATGTCCTTTAAGAGATATGGTGACCACACAGAGCTTGCATATTCCAACAATGGCCGGACAAAGACTTTAAAAGCCCGGATCTTAGTTGTGATATTTCCCGATCGAAAACAACGGTTCACAATGGCAAGTCGTTTAAATGCTGCCGTGGACAGATTCCTGCAATGCAGAGACGATTTTAAATCAGATGTCAACCAAATCCTGAAGTCCCGTACTTCTGATACATCTGGAATGCGGTTATTGTCGATCAAGTAGGAGGCTGGGTTTATATGATGGCCAATGTGGAATGACTGACATTTTTTGATGGAAATTGGCGATTGCCATAAATTAGCCCAATGACTGATATTGATATTCTAGACGTTTGTAATTACACCCCGATGTAGCTTTTTTTTATCCACCCCATTAGGTATGTCTAAGAAATGTAACTATGGTCCGTGCTCACGACCCTCATGAAAGAAGCGCTTAAGGGAACAGTTTTGAAGACAATCGGATATAGGGAGTTTCACGCACAGATATAGGACTTTAGACACATCCAACTCCCGTTTTGCTCTTTCAGAGAAGCTGATCTGTCTCTACCTGTCAAGAATTTCCACGCAGGGACTACAAACACGAATCTAGAAAAACAAGATTTGCAAAACCGTGCTGATGAATTTATTTTAAAATCAATTTACAGAAAATTCATAACAAGAGACACTTAACCTTTTTTCCCCACTAATCGAGAATAGTTTACAATTTTTCTACAATACACTTAATGCCGAGACTCGGTAAACAACTATATGCAAACAACAAAACGAAGAAAAACATTCCAGAAAATACAAAGGATTGAAAAATTGGTGGCTACAACAATTACAATTTTATAAAAGGTTTAAAAAAAAAGGATAAGTTGGTGGTAATTTAAGCTCTGTACCCACTGTCCATTGCTTGCTTCTTCTCCATCCATTCTGGTTTAATCAATGCCAACCGTTCATGACTTAGCGACAAGGCCGTCTGGGCAGATGAGAGCTCCAAGGTCATGTCGTAGACTTGTTGATTCAAGTTTTGGATTGACGCGCTCTTAACCTCGTTGTCTTTTGTAAGCTTCTGAACGTTCAATTCGTATTTCTTCTTCATTTCCAACAACATCTCTTCCTTTTTCCGCACTTGTCGAGCCACCTCTTCATGATCTTTCTTCAACTGCTCGTAGTTCGGATATTCGTAATCGTCCACTTGAAGTTTCCCGTCGAAATTGGTTACGGAATCGCCCAGCTCTGACACGTGTTGGTCCAAATTCTGCAGCTTGTCGTGAATTTCAGTTAAGGAATCCCAATAATCATCCTGTTCACAATGCTCTATCTGTCAAAATGCAACAGAAAATACACATTGCAGATCAGTACAGTAGAAGAGGTCAATAAGGTACAGAGATGCAAGACAAAACGAAGGTAGGACTATTCGTCTAGGACGCTTCGCCCTCGGAATTTTCTTCTTCGGGACTGTTCATCCCTCAAAAGGTAGGCTACCAGAATGAACAATACATCGAGCATACATCTGGCAGTGGCACCTCTGGCAGCATGCAGCCAGTAATATGGGGAAACCAACCCAAAGCCTCCACAATCAGAACCCCCAGAAACTCACTGCCGGAATCCACAAAGAAGGAAACTCCGGGTGCGCACAACTATAACTGAGGGGTGAAGAGGGGAGTCCGTGCGCAGAGATATACATCCTATCAAAACTGCTGGAAACTAACTGTCGGAATATAAGAAGAATGAAACTATGAATGTTTATTTGCAGTCAGAACTGTAGGCTGTTGATGCTCTCACAAAAAGTAGTGAAAAAAATACTTGCACAGTCATGGACAGGAAGGACGGTACGAACAATTCGGGGACGAAGAGTCCAAACACCTACAAAACACAGTTGCAGGGTGACAAACTACAGCTTAAACCTATGATATTGTCACGACCTTATCTAACTTGCCTGAATGGCATCTTTTTTTGTTTAATATATGAAACTAAGAAGCATCCTTCTCTAAAAATGAAGTCACAAACTTTGGGAAAATTTTTTTTTACAATTTTTTTGGTGGGCGTAAAATAAATTGTAAAATATGTGTAATTAAAAAAATTAATTGGTATAGTCTATACGTAACAAGGTAAAGAGAGGTTTCTGAATAAAAGTCGGGGAAATATAATTGAAATATAACTAAAATTTAAGCAATTTGCAAGTGGACAAAAAGCAGTTTCATTCATCTCGTATTTCAAAGGATTTTAAACGTATCGAGGTCCCCGTAACTCTTCGACAACTTTAAATACAATATGCTAAGTGTAACCAACTTATTTTCACAAGTAACGTTCTTCAGTAAATGTGCGTTTATACAACGATCCTGCCTTTTTTTTATGGACTTGTTCATCCAGGTAGCTTTCTTACGGAAGAGACGTTGGGGCTATTCAGGTACAAAGTTCTGGCAAACTACTTGCAATAGCTTCCTAATTTAGTTGCTAATACAACACATAGTTGATTCTAATAGCTTTTTAACTGAATTGTTGAATGCGGTACATAACTGATTCCAATAGGTTCCTAACTTCGTTCCTAACTTCGTTGCAGCATATAATTGATTCCAGTAGCTTCGTAATTTTACTGCTGAATGCAATACGTCACCGATGCCAGTAGTTTCCTAATATAGTAGCAGTAAATAATTTATTTCCGTTTCATTGGTAATTTTAGCGACCTATATAGGAAAATAATATAGAACACGTAATTTCCCGACAATTATGAACGTAAAACAAGGAATTGAAAAGTTCATGCCTGTCAGCAAACCAAATTTAGAACCAAATTTAATTGAAATTCTCGTTATTACTCATTATATATGTCACTAACTTTACCACATCCTTGACACATGTAACTTTGTACAAATGTCTTATAATGCGAAAGAGATCAAGTCACTACTCAACCTACCAGATCATCATTTTCTTGTCTTTTAGCTGCAAGGGCGTCCAACTTCATCTCCAATTTAGAAAGCTCAGTTTCCTTGTTTTGAATATTTGCCAGTTGTTGTTTATTGGCTTCTTGCACATTCTTCAATTGGAATTCTAAATTGGCAATCATTACCATCCTCTCCTCATTTTCTTGCAACTCCAATTGAAGCTGAGCCAACTCTTTATCCTTTTGTTGTATCGACATCAATTGCTTCACGCCGTTTTCCTGCAAATTTTGGAGCCGCTTCTCTAATTCTGCAACGGCTTCAGTCTTTGCTTTGTTTTGCTCAATTATAGCAAAGATCTCCTTGAATGGTTCACCCATGGTTCTTTTAGTTGAATATTTGGATTAAGTCAAGCGTTGGAAAGTAATTAGCACATCAGCAAGTCGGCTTTTGCACGGCATTTATCCTCGTTGCTACTGGATACGCAAAATCAAGACCGCCCAACAAAACTGGATTGTCGTAGCGCATTGTTAGGAGTTGTCGAGCTGAATCTTGCATTACTTTTGTGTGGGGGTATGTGGCTTTGGGCCGAGGCTCCCGAATAAACAAATTCATTCATTCTGAATCTTAAAGAACGTTATCCATAAACAAATAGGCAGCCTCGAAGGTGATACATTGTCGGTGACCATTGTTACAGGGTTGCTTGGCTGTGGCTGTGACAGTGTAATGTTGATGGCCTTTTTACTGCATTGTACTCAAGGCTCCTTTGAATAAATTGAATTGAACTGACTGCATTGTACCCACTTTGCTGTGCAGCGGAAGCATCTCCGTAGTTGGACGCACTGGCTGACTCAGTTGCGTACTCTTCTAAATGCCGCCCACTGGACGCGTGGGGATATCTTACAGTTACGAGCCATTGCTGCTTACTGCAAAGCGACTAGAGTCCGTTTGTAGGTCCTGCAAGCCTGGATTGTCCAGGCGTCTGCCTCAGCCCCTTCTGGGGAGTTGTGTAGAATTCTGGTGTCCATATTAGTTCTAATGTTCATATTGCTCTGATGTTTCATTGTTCTCATTGGGGTATGTGGCTTCGGGCCAGGGCCCCGCAATAAAGTTCTTCATTCATTCCTATGGGGTTCAAGGTAGGGTTCTCAGCTGGCTAGTGGGTTACCTCTGTTAATTCACTATTAGGATCCGAGTCTTTGGGGGCACTTTTATCCCAGCAACACCAGATCGAGGTTGCCTCAAGGAAGGTATGAGGTTTCTGCTCTTAACGAAGGCCTCACCAGGAAGCAAACGCTCAGGGTGAGCAGTTTCGTTGTCAATGATGACATGGCCCCATTAGTGTGGGGTTGATTATATGATTAAATCAGGTAAAGTTACAAAAAAAACTTGGACCGTACTTCAGCATGGTTGGCTAAAAGAGGTTTTCAGTTCTCTGCAGCCAGACCCAAGGCACTGGTTTTCTAGCTAGGACGACTTTAGATTGTTGGTGAATTGGGCACCTCTGCAGTATGTCAGCATGGTTCATTACCTATAGGGGGGGAGGGGGGGGGGGTGTTTTCAAGGGCTAATGTCATGGTCTGATAACGCTGCAAACCTGGGGGTATTGCTGTGGTTCTTAAAGCCATGTCTTCGTCATCTGATGCGTTAAATGTAGCCTACTGGCACAAAGCAGAGCCTTCATTACGTATCGAACTCGTTTTGAAAAATTCCATACTTGTCCATTTTGACCATAGGCATTAAGTTGTGCATCAGCCCATTAGAACGCTGAGCACCACACTACTTGGTGCTTGAGACAAAGAAGGTGGCTGCACACATAAACACCGAAAACTATAGAAAGTTGAAAAGAATAATTTAAAAATAAGTGTAAATAACCAATAGCAAAACAATCACTCGCACAAATTGCTTTTAGTGGCAAGATTGCCCAATTCAATGCGTACCTACATAGCGTTCCATTACGTTACATTCCTTTTACTTGGGGGATGTGGGAATAAAGGGGTCCGCAAGCAGACAAGCGTTCGTTAACAGACACATGTGGCATGGGTCTCTGTTTTGCAGCATTGCTTCGTCGGAGATGGACATGGTGGTGTTATGGTGTGGCGTTACCTTTAAGCATGTGGACTCTGCACAAATTGGGGCGGACCGGTTGTTTCAAGAAGAATGCTGTAGACACTTCCATCATCTCAGTTCTTTGGTTCAGTGGCGCGATCGTGCAAGCGGCATCAAAAACCTCAAATGTTGACAATACAGCAGCAGCTAATGCATCACTGCAGTTTTCATTTGGGGCAACGAAGTCATCATCACCTGGGACCTTATTGGGGAAACTGGCATATGTTGCCCGTTAAAATATGGGGGAGTTAGAAGGAGTTTGGAACAATCATTTCGTACTTCCCTGAATGTTTTGGGGTAGGTTGGACTAAAACGGGCCTAGGGCCACTGGGATCGTGAGAGGTGAATTGGTTATTCTCTGGGCGCATGAAGATTGTATCACTTTCCTTTGGCTAATGCTGGATGGATTAATTCCCTTTGGGAGCGGGAAGAACTGTCTAGGTTGGTACCAACTGTGGAACGTTAAGGGGACAGGTACCTGCAACAACTTTTAAAATGATTAGCAGGGAGAGTTTGGGTAGTGGGAGCTTACACAAAGTTTACTCTTATGGATCCTTCTATGGCACTACCTACATGGGGTATTACGCTTAGCAGTATCAAAGCTATGCACTGAACGAGTACGCCACGTGAGCGCTGTTTCTTTAGCTTCTGCCCTAGTGCTGGTTGCCTTGGTAACGGCATCGAGTTCATACTAGCTGTGGTAGAAGGACGAGTGGTAGTGTTCTCGGTCTTGGTGCTCTGAATCCGATTTCCTCGACCTTGCAAGCCCCGCACACAAACGAGTCTCAAGTTTGGGCAGCAGTGGTAATGGTGTGAAGAGCATGAGAAGAGCACTCCTTGCGCATGTTCCAAACTGCTTGTGAAGGAGGCGTGGGAAGAGGGGAAATGGAGCGCAGATTAGTGGCACATCAGACAGACGGCGTGAGCTATAGGATGATTCATTGATTATGGCCACGCCACTTTGCACGAATAGGCGTGGCGGCAGACCAGTTTGCCAGTTACGAGTAGAGCACTCCAGTTTTCGCGTGCTTTGCTCGCCAACGTACTGTCTACCTCCACAGCTTGTGCACGGCGAACTTGGATGAACGGTGGCCTGACTGCTTGTTGTAATCCCATTAGCTGCATCGCACTAATTTCTCAAAAGTAGCAGGACGCCCGAGATGCCTATTCCTTTCATCACCTGGCTTTTATTTTCTCTCCTTTTAGTACAGGGAAACATACAGGTGATTTCAGTGCAAAACTATCTGGGGTCGATGTCTTTGTTACCACATCAATTTAGCTAATGGCTTTTAGTTCAGCTACGAAGGGGCTGTATTGCTTGGAGGAAGGAATAGGGCCTGTCCGAGGTTATGTGTAAATTCAGTTATCCCTCAATCTCAATCCGAGTAAAAAAATTCCCAGTATAAATTGGACTTAACAGCAAAAATGAATCGCCAAGTTAAAACTCGAAAAAAAACTATATCTCAAGCTTTTTCTCCATTTGAAATCGTGAAAGTTAAACGCAAAATTCATCCCAAGAACTTCGAGTGGTGAAAGTTTTGGCACAAAGCAGTTTTCAAATTTATTTGTTTAACCATCGAACTATTGCTTGGGATTTAACTTTGCATTTGCTCCTTGTAAGTTAAGAAGACTTCAAATAACAAGAGATTGGCAGGAAATTGTACTGACAACACAAGCAATTGCCTGTTGGACGTGTGTTTAGTCCATCGAGTGTTCTTGCAATTGTATAGACCTTAATATAAAAACAGCATACGAAAAATATTATTAAAATTCCGTGCCATATGGCCGTTCTTATAGCACCACCTTAGTGGTGCCCTAATCGGTCTTGTTAGTATTATTGCAACACAAGCTAAAAACACTTTACATACGGCGTTTACTGCAGGCAATGAGTTCCTTCCAACAATCACTATTACACCATTGGTTTCCAGGGCTTCAGTTGATTACCCAGTGAAACAGGGCTTAAAAGCCCAAAATACTACCTTTTAACTTTGATCATAAGAGTTTAGGTTTGTATGAAACAAATGACATCAGTTGGCAAACGCTATCGTCGTCAAAAAGCAGGTAGGATGGATGAACCATGATTGGTAGATTAAAATCCACTGAAAACCAAAATTGACTGGTATAAGAGAAGCCGCCAAGTTTCCATAAAGGTTCGGCCTTTGAAAGAAGTGATATCATCCAACCGGAGGGGGGGGGGACGCCAAGGTTAATCCTGTTAGCTAGTAAACTTGGCGCTTTGCCCTCTAATTTCTTTGTCGGACTACTTTTAGATTGCCTGAAACATGTTGGACTTAGAATTGCATAATCCTAAGATCAAACACTGTCCGTTGCTAATGGCAACCTACAAACGCGTGCAGCCATCTTGTAACGGAGGTAAACACTCGCGTTTGAAGCAAGCATACGTCGTTTGTCTGGTTTAGCTTCGCCCAACTTATTTACGAATGGTTTATGGCTGAATTGTTGGAAATCGTAAAAAGGACAAACCCATCTGCACCCGTTCATTGCCGTAACCCAAAATCCTGCAATTGTAAACCATTTTGATGAAAAAAAAATATGGCATCAGCGCTGATCACACCATAAACGAAAATAACAAAATGGCGGCAGGGTGATCTTTTTCCCCCCTCAACAACGCGCCAAGCCAGAAGCCAGGCATCCAAGGTCACGTGATGACAGTGCCGCAGCGACTGTGACGTTTATTGCCACTGCTCTATAATAGCTCTGATATTGACATGTATTCAATTCTTCATATTTGCAGATAACCATAATCCTCTCCTGGCTAAAAAAAAAAAAATTAAAGAAGAGGGTAATTTTTAGATTCAAGTTTTAGATTCACGAATGTAACTTGATCGCCGCCATGTTGGTTGCAGTTCATACTACCTGCGGTCGGAGGGCGCCATTGTCACCGATCTCACGCAAAAAGCTCCAGCATCCCCTCCAGGGTGCGTTTACATAACGATTAAACGTATTATAAATAACACCAAGGATAAAGAACAAAGTACAACAGTAATTTTAAACATTACTACAACAATGTTGTCATTTCACACAATTTCCAAAATTTGCTATTCTCATACATAGGAACAGTTTCTGGCAGGGAGCAGACGACGGTAGAATACAGCTATACTTGCAGGAGAATTCAAAATCCAACATGGCGTACATTTCGGAGTTATCGAATCGAAAACAAACCACCGAATGCTGGCATTCCAAAATCAGTCCGTAGTGTTGCACTACGTAAAAAGGAATTAAAAATTTTCTTGTCATAAATCGACACTGTCATGCCGACATCCTACGTCATGTCGCGAGGAGATCATCTGTGTTCTCGTTGTTGCCATGGTTACTACGAAAACCGCTTGTTCCGGTAACGGTGAGAAACAGCCAGCAAGTTTAGTATTAACCGAAGAAAAGGCTAATGAACGAGAAAATTGTCGTTGCGTGCCGGCCCTAATCAATCCACCAAGATTGGATTCAACAAGTAGCCTACATGTTCTAGCATTGTATTAGTTACAGAGCAGATCTTTACTGATAGCCATATTTTTTTTAATATTACAGAAAATACAGTAATTTTGTGGATAAACAGACAAGCAGATACAACTATTTACACCGTTTGATTAAACAAAGTTAATGCAAAACGATTAAAAGACTGACGCTTAAGACACCTAAGAAGTAACAGGACACATTTTGCAACCATTATAAATTCCTCCACTTTAAAACGCAAAAGTGGCAAACATTTTAGATTATTACACGTCTTTCGTGTAAGTCTTCTCCGATCGCCAGACTCCGGGGGACACGAGTGTCATTTTTTCGTGACCCATGTTCCTGGCACTCTCTGCAAATGACAGCTGCCAGGATTTTTCGGACAACTGTTGTTGAAGGGAGCGTATTGACGCTGCGTTGCATTCGGCGTCTTTCTTCATTTTTTCCTTCATGACCTCCAACTTGTGTTGTGAATCACGCAGCAGCTCTTCTTTCTTCTGAAGTTGAAGAATTAGTTCGTGATTTTCCACCTGGACTGATGCGTACGTATCCGATACTTGATCTTCGGCGTTTAGTTTGCCATTGAACTGGTTGATGGATTTACCTATAGATGGAAACAAAGCTAAATGCATGAGAACAGACTACAAACAAAACAAAGGGCTGCAGCGGCTACCTAGTTTTCCTAAGGAAATTATAAAAAACAATATTTTAGGGGTTTAGTAAGGCTTCAATTTCGGGAGCAAATAATTGCAAGTATGTGGGAACAATGATTCCAAGTGGTTTTACGTAGAGACTTTTGGGAAGTATTGAGCTAAGACTGCTCCGTTAAATCCTAACACTCACAACACAACCTAAGCTGTATATAATACACTAACATCACGTAAACTCAAACTACAACAGAAAGCAAAAGAAATTTAACCGTAATGCCATAATACAATAGAACAGTGTGACTGATCAGTAAGGGAGGGAAAATGAAGAAATCCCTCCTGGCCTCTGGCCTTAAGTGGCCTCTCGAATACCAGGTTTTTTTTTCTTTTCCCTTTTAAGTTATACACGTTATAACTTTTCTTTTCCCTTTTAAGTTAGAGATAAGAAGTCGTTAACCCTGTATGCAAAGTTATAGGTTCGATTTAAAAACAGTATTTAAAATAAGAATTAGACCTTTAATTTATCGAGATTTTTTCGAGTCGCTTGTTCTTATGAACGTTGATGTGACATCTTAAGACCACATTCGTAAAATAAGGGCTTCGTATTGCATAAATGTATAATTTGTTACTCATTCTCAAACTTTCTACCAAATCATTTTACGAACCTTAAGAAAAAAAAAAGATTTGTAAACAGTTTTGGGCCACGACACAAATTTACGAAAAAAGTGTTTCTGTACCCAGCAAAGACAGTATTTAACCACTTGTGGCTCGGGACCCTTAGACTAGAGGTAATTATCTAGATTAGGGGCTCCACGCCAAATCACTTAACTTTTTGTACTAACCGACGCTGCTCTTCATCCGAACACAATTCGCATCATAAAACCCGGGGTAAACATGTACAAACTTATCAAAAATTTATTCAAAAGACGTGCACAGACACAGACACGCTAAAGCAAAGGTTGTGGCATCCATATTGTTTGATTCGGGAAGCAGGGTAGCTGGAATACTCGATTTGCATCGCAACAAAAGTTGGCGGAAATTTTTCTTTCGTTGTTTTGTTATTGTCAGTTTCGTGTGGTTTTGTTATTATCAGTTAGGTTAGGTTATGTGACAAGGTTGGCGTTTGGCATTCCATACTTAGCAGTTAGTTGGTTGGGGCTTGGCATTTCATACTGGGGCATTTCATACTGGTTGGGTTGTGATAGGTTTGGTTAGGCAACGCGAGTGAGTAGGATGATTTCGAACATAGATTCAGAAGACAAGAAAAATTTCCGTAAATTTTTAGTGAGGTACAAATCGGGTGTTCTGGCTACCCTTCTTCCCTCACAATATGGCTGCCACCGCATCACGTTTATCACGTCTGTGACTAGCATTTTACATCTTTTGAAAATAAAAAGGTTTGCAAAGTTTACACACATTTCCCACTACGAGTTTTATGATGCGAAAATGGTGTTAGGATGAAGAGTGTCGTCGGTTAGGACAAAATTGTAATTTGGCGTGATGCCCCTAATCTAGATAATTACTCTTTCGCCAATACGTATATTTGTTTCACGCATATTATACAGTACCACACATTTTTTGTAAGCTGCACATTATAATCCAACTTACCTAGGTCTAACACGTGGCCGTCCAAATCCTTCAGTTTGCCTTGGATCTCCTTCAAAGTACTGCGGTATTTTTGACGCTGCTCGTCGTCGGAGATTTTCCGTTCCTGCCTTTTCGCCGCAAATGTGTCCAATTTCTCGTGCAATTTGGCGAGCTCTCGGTCCTTGTCCTTGATCTCCGTTTGCTGTAGTTTGATGGCGTCACGAGAATTCTGTAGCCGATTTTCCAGCTTGGCGATCGTCTCGCTCTTGGCTCGGCTTTGCTCCGATTCAAGCTGCAGTTGGTTCTGACTTTGATCATAGGCCAACCTCAAGCTGCCTAATTCCCGATCTTTTTCCTGCGCACTGGCAAACTGCCTGATGTTGGCCTCTTGTAGATTTTGATATTTCTTGTCAAGTTCGGCGTACGCCTCAGTCTTCTGCTTGTTCTGCTCGATCACAGCCAAGATGTTAGCGTATGGATCATCCATTGAAATACTTTAAATCAGGAGGATTAATAAATAAAAATAATGAAAGGATTCTCTAAATAAAAAAAATAATAGGCTGGTCGAGGTTAATTCAACCCCCAGCCAATTGAGATCAACAAGACCGATCGGAATTAGGAGGATAAAGCATAACATTAGCCATCATCTATTGATAGATGCGGTTGTCATGAGTTACGAAAATTCGCATACTCTTTGTTACGTCAGAACTGGTTTAGTGAACCTTAGTTAGCGCCCATAAACCCTCGGTTGTCTACATAGCACACTAGACTGGGCAATTCTTCGTTAACTGATGGTATGATTACTTTCCCGATATTGCCGTGGACCGCGGTTTATGATGTGACAAGGTTGGTCGGCTAATAGAGAAACCATGCGCTGTGGCACAAATCCTTCATGGGAAACTATGTTGCCGAAAGACGTTGTAAAAAAGCTACATCTGACCGTCTGCTGACTACTGACTGGCCTGTTAGGTATTAGCGTATTTTACTCTATGTTTATTTCCATACACCCTCCATACACCACTATTTATGATCATGGTTTGCCATTGTTAAACCAATGGTAAATTGGGACCAACCATTGTTATCCTAAGATTGAAACATGGTGAAAGTGTCCTGTTACCATGGTAACTAGTGACCATGGTTTTGAACGAGGTTTAACCAAGTGTAAATTGGGACCACCCATGGTTTAACCATGTTTACCCATGAACTACCCGTGTTTAACCATGGCTGACCATGATCAATTTTTGCTGGGGTAGGGCTATTATAGCAAACATTAGTGCGTCTTCGCAATGAAACTTTGTTTACAGCTGCGGTGCTTTTTACGATTTCAGGTGCGAAGGGCTCACAGTGACAAGTATCAGTTAGACGATGGCGTTCGGCAACAATAAGCGAAATAAAGCGAAAGTCTTACTGCATTGTTGCCGAACGCCATCATCTAACATATTTGTACAACGACGAGTTGAATCTTTAATGGCAGAGTCATTGTTGCAATAAAGCGACAGTATTAGTGCATTGCTGCCGGACCATCGTCGATCATATTTGTACAACAACGATTTGCATTGTTAGTAAACGAGCCATTGTTGTGCTAGTATAACGACCCTTTGTTGGCGGGAATGTTCTTTGCTCTGTATTTGGAACTCAACAACTGCAATAAATGCCTTATTTGTTTATTTTAATCAGTTTTAACTCTTTCCTTTAGGTCTTTCTTCAGCTGCAATAAATGTATTATTTTGGAAACATTGACACGTAAATATTGATACGCAAACATTGATAGCAGTGGTCGACTAGATTTACTTACGTTAGCAAGAACCGAATACATTCGTTTTCTTACTTACGTAAGAACCCCAAACCTTTGTTTGCTACGCCTAGAATTCTTTTTTCTTATTTTAAAAATTAACAGCCGTTAATTTAGAGTGTGAAATAGTTTAATAATACATTAGAAACGATGTAGGATACGTAAATATGAACAGTGGTTGTATTTTGACTACTTAAGTGAGGACCAAAGACCATCCTTACTAATGGTAAGACAGCGGTTTCATTGTTGCAGCTGTGTGTCTTCATGATATAAATCCACTGCTGCAACAATGATCCAACAATGAAAGAGGTATACAATAAGTGATAAGGTATCGACCATGCTGAAACGATTGCTACCTGTGTTTACATGGTTTGTCATTTTGGAGGGACGGAGTAAACGTGACTGTTCCGTTGCTCCTTTGTTCTTTCCTTTAACTTTTAAGACCAAGGCCCGCTGAGATAGTATAGCTGTGCTGTAGTGGAGCACAGCTACTATCTCAGCGGGCCTTGTTAAAGACCCACGTTATTGCGTCGCTCGCCTCACCAACGAACAACCGTACGATACGCTAGTTTGTCATAAGTCAAATTCAACAACGAACAACCAAATGGCGTGGGCTGGCACGTAACTAAAGATTAGTGTTGTAACCATTGTTAGTATTGTCGGCGGCATTTGTTGTTGTCACATCTGTTGTTTCCTGTCTTCTTGTGTGTTGACTTGGTGTAGTTTCCTTTGTGGTGCTGGGTCAATGCTCCCAAAGAAGAACGATAGATGGAAGGACGTTCCATCTAGTAGTTCCATCTTTGAATGATCCTAATAAACCAAACCATACCAAACGTATCTTCGGCTGTTATAACTGCACCGATCATGATACGTCTATTAATACTTGTAGTAATACGACCGAGTTCTTTTCAGGTTTTACAGTGATGACAGAAAGGTTCTAATGTGAGGTAAAAACCTAATTTAACATAGATTTTGTATAAGGAAAATGCCATGAGCAATGGCCTGGTAAAGATTTATTTACGTATTTAAGAGTCTCATACCTCTCATTGAATTCTTTGCGTAGGCCTAATGTGACAGAAATGGTGAAAAAAAAATTCGACGGCTGTGCAAAAAAGACTAAAATCAACAAAAAAATAAACTGAACTAACATCCAAAAATACATGAGAGAATATAAACAACTAGCAGTCATACCGGGCTTTGCTCGGGGTTTTGTTTCGTGCAGGGTTTTGTTTCGGGGTGTTTGTCCGATGTTTGGTTTGAAGGGTAATTTTAACTGTTCACTATTGTGGGTAATTTTTTTCCCTACTCCCCTTTTTCTCCAATCCTCTCCCTCCCCTCTCCCCCTTTTCTCCCTATCTTCTCTCTTTCCATCGCGTGCTCCTACCCGTTCCTCTACTTACCTTCCTCCCACTTGCTATACACGTAGTTGAAGTTGGGGGGGGGGGGGTAGTTGAATTAAACACTGCTCTTTCCCCTTTTGGAACATTTAAATAACAAATAACAAATAACAAATGCACAATTCAGATTTTTTTGTTTGTTTTTGTTTTGTTTTTACTGTTAGAGAGCCAAGGCTAAACCGGGTCATCGTGCTCATGCCACAATCGACACGAGCACGACGCACAGCAGGGCCCTTCCCATCCCGAAGATGCCAGGGGTTGCTGAAGCCGGGATCGAACCTGGACCTCCCGGACAGGAAACAGTCGTGCTTCCCATCAATCCTACTGATAACCCCCCCCCCCACCCCCATCCCCCATCCCCCCTCCAGGTTCATACCCAGTCTCTCATACAAAGCGGTAGAGCCTACAAAAACACTACTATTGTGAAAGAATGGGAATTTCTGAAAACAACGCGCTGCAATGACGGCTGTACTAAACACAATTCCATGCCTTACAAATGCAAACAGAAAAAAAAAATAAAGACGAGGGCAATGCGCCATGTTCTGTGGTTAATGGGTTAACCTTAGCGGCCTTTTCTTGGTGAAATGGTTTCACCCCTTTCTAAGGCCGATCCTTTTTTGGACTTGGCGGTTTCTTTTAACATTTATGTTTTTTTTTTGTTTTTTTTTTTGCATGGCAGTGTTTACGTCACAGCAGACAAGGACAAACAATCTGCTGGATGAAAGTAATTGCTTTTTTTTCTCCTTGCATGTCTTAAATATTTAAAACCTTAAGAAAGTGTTTGACCTTACAAAAGCACTGAAGGTTGAAGAAGCCATCTAGTTAGCGGTCTTAAACGCGATTAGCCTACTCAGGCATAACTGACACATGTCAAGTGGTTAATGATGCTCAACTGATCACGGTAGGGGTGGGTGGGGTTGTTATGTGACATAGAAACGAAGCGTGAAAATCAATGGTTTGGAGTACAGGCTATAAAGCCAGGCTCAGAAACACACTAGTCGGGATTGGTGGCGGGAGAATGAAAGGAAACTAAATATACATCAAAGGCCATAAGAGCCCAAGCAGCCCGTTTGGCTTTTCCATCGTTGCTACCAAAAGTATGGGACAAGGAGGCATGTGGTTAGCATGGCCGTCTTGTGTGTCAGAGGTCTCGGGTTCGAGTCCAGCCTCAACCACCTCTGGCATTTTCTGGAAGAAATGGGCCCTGCATGTCTCGTGCGTGCTCATGTAGATTGTGGCATGTACAAAGAACCTAGGAATTTCCGATTGGTTTTATCTAGCAAAATTGCCCCTCTCTCCTTCTGGTGGCATGGCTACGGCTGGGAGCGCGTCAAAAGCTAAGCTACCTGAAAGTTTTCCGAAAAAATCAAATGAAACGGGACATTCCTGCTACCTTCATCGGTTATTCAAGTCAAAGTAATCAAACTAAAGTAAGAATAAATTTCTTCTCATTCCTCAAAAACAAATTTAAAAAAAAAAAGCAAATAAAAATGTTCGATGAGCAACGCCAAAACGAAAATAAAATAAAGAAATAAAAAAAAAAATGAAGTGATATCACAGCGAAAGATTTGTGCCAAATTTTGTCATTCAAACTAGCGACATCACAGGAAACGCTGCTGCCACCAACTTTCTCCTCCCTACCACTCCATTTTAATTGACAGCTGGCTGGGTGTCAGTTAAGCTTGAGTGAACGCTCTTGCGACCACAAACTTGATGTTACCATTTTTGCTCTGATATCACTACTTTGAGTAGCGATAACTTGGCTGTATCTAACACCTTTCAGGCTACGATTACTTATTGCTATAGCTAATTTCGCTCAGATTAAAAAAAATTGTGAGCTGACTGAAATTTGGCAATCAGTTCACATTGACTCCAACAGGTGCAGTTCATGGTTTGACTTTTGGAAGGCGTTAACAGCAAAGATTGCTATCATTTGTATTGCAGTTTTTATGAACGTTGGGATTAATCCATTTGTGATCATAAGAATAGTTGTTTACCAACGTTTGAGCTTGAGATTTTTATTGCTAGTGCTAACCCTTTCTGGATAAGTGACAACGGAGCATCACACTGCTCAAAAATGTCTACAACACTGCAGTTTTCTGGCAGGGTCGGATTGGAAGGGATCTAGCCTTCAATGCGCATTGTGCGCAGAAGCGTCGACAGCCGTCGACTGACGGCAGGTGCATACACTTCTCCGATGCGATCAGTTTTTAACTGAAAGGATTCTGCGTCGACAATTCCAGTAGTTAGCCGACGGGTCGTCTGGGAACGGGACGGAGCACTATACGCGGCTCCTCTAATTTGACATGCTTTTAATCCAAACAGAAATTTGACGGCCTGCGACGTGACGTGACGGAACGGAGTAGTGTGCTACCCGCTTTAGAATATCTAAAAATTTGTAGCTTCCGGAGCGGGCTACCGGGGAGGGGGGGGGGGTCATAGCACTCCCCTTGACTCCATAGCTGGTGTGAATGAGTGGACAAATTTAGTCTATCTGCTACCCCAACCAACCGCCATTCGCTATGCCCCTGTTAATGTTTGTTTCGTGTAATAATAAGTTAAGAAACGGCCTAAAAGGGCTTAAAAGCGCCAGAAGGGGACAAGAAAGGCTACGAATGTTGTAAAATGAGGGGTTTAAAAGGTCCTGAAAAAAATATGACGTGTGAGAATAAAATGTGCTTCGTTTGGAAGGTAGCCCCGTAATCTGTTTCTTCTTCAGCCTACGCCTTAGCATTGTTGCGTAATTGCGATGTTTAACAGTGTAAAACAATAAAACTGGCGTTTCAGGTCCCCCGTAACGCCAGAACGGCACGACCAATTAAAACTGCTATTAAAAAAAGGCCACGTCAGCGGAAGTGTCTCTGTAGAATGAGTTAAAAACGAGCTTTCTGGAATAAATGGTTTAGTCACTAGAGTGAACTGTATAAACGTGTCCAAAGAAAAAGTCCACCAAGCTTAAAAGTGAAAATCACGATTCCAGCTCCAGTCCAGATCTCCGATGTGCCAAATCCGATATTAAACGTAATTTTTTTTAATTTAATTTAATTTTTTTTTCCCAGGCGGCAAAGGGGAAGAAGGACGCGAAACAGGAAATAAGAGTTGTTCGCAGTGACTATTATAGAAATTTGGTGACACTACGCTTTACTTTACTTTATTTCAGAGCTTACAGGTCCACTACGCTGTCACTGCAGGAAACAATGGGAAGGGGGAAGAAGGTTTAACAGTGGTAAGGGACATGACATACAATTGAAACGAGTTTCCCCATGAATCTTACAGTTCAAAACAAACAAGAAATGGGAGTCTGAGATGACCAATAAACTAATGGTGACAAAATACGTAGTCATCTAAACGTGTTTTACAGTGGTAAGAGAGATGCGCTGATTGAGTGAGCGAAGCGAACGAAAATCAGCGATTATCTGTCTACACGCGCAAAATTGTGATATTAAGAGAAACTTAGTTTTGAAGAATCATGGACATACACATGTCAGACAGAACCACACGTTTATTACACCCGTCTAGGGGACAGGCTTCATCTAGCATTAATATTAACAGAAGAAATGAAACGGAGTCTTGCACTTTCTCAGAAACGATAAAACATACTGGCAGTATGCATCTTACACAAAATTAGGTTAAACTTTAAGGCTACCCCGTTACTGTTTGTGTCTCACCTACCTCATGCACAAATATTGAAGCTTAAAACACGTAGATCTCGCTACAAAACAGCCAAAACAGCCTATGGCCTGTGTACTCGGCTTTATGGCTTTTAGAAAACGACGACCGACGCCGTTATGCTCGTGACAAAGACGGCATTTCTGACCCACTTGAAGCTCTGATGTCAGAATCGCTATTGTCGCAGGCTCACGTGACAAAAGACGTACCGGTATGCTAAAAAGGTATTTAAAGCGAAGAACGTGAAATGGAAATCACTCGTCTGCTCGACAGCCCTTTGCAACGGAAATCCTCTTCTCAAGAACGAGTCAAGGTAAGGAAAGAAAACTTACTGAATTATTGTGTCTTTACGACATCAGGCTTGTGGTTAGCAGCAGAGGCTCTGAAAGCTAGGGTTTCGAGTTCAAAAAAGGAACTTTTGAATTTGTGGTAAAGAATTGTATTTTAGTTTTCAAATCTTCGAGTATTTGAAAATGCGCCGTGTGGTCCCATATTTTCTGTACCTTAACACCGGTAGATCGTCATAGCTGTGTGATAAGAGCCACTAACATTGATTAAATTTAGTAGACGGTGTCTAAGCGGTAGATGAGCGTAGCCTAGTTTTTTCTGGTCGGTTTCTGGAAAGGCATGATTGTCAAAGTTCCCGTCAGTCAGCTCCGGCCAGGGTAGTGTAAGAGACTACCAGCCTCCAACAACGACTTATAAGAGATATGTCTTAAATCCCACTACCCATACCGTTCGCTTTGCTCACTTTATTGGCGTCGACCCTTGCTTCACGAAGTTTATTTGTTTGTTTGCATGTTTGTACGCTTACTCGTCTTGAAGCATGTTGTTGAGAGAGAAAATCGAGAAACGCTTGAAACGGTTTACTTCACAGCGAGAATCGCTCGTTTTCCTAGCTCAATCCACGCACCTTCGCACTTCAGAAATGCGAATGTGTGACAACTTTTTAAAACCAAAAGATCTGTTTTCCATGCATCCAGCCAGTTGAGGCAAAACGTATATAAGATGTACATGTAGTGTTGCTGATATTAGTATGATGCAAAATACGTCGTACTTTTATATATTTTTTCCCAGCAAAGTTTCTTTCTGATAAGTTTGCCTGAACAGCAACTTAGCCTGATTGAACTGTTTTCAGAACAGTTTTTCGTAAATTTGAGAGTCAAAAAAATAAGTTATAGTAATGAAAACAGGCCTACGTGAAGTGTAAGTTAATTATCTTTCATTTTCGCTACTCTCATTTACGAAGGTGCTTTAGATCAAGAGGAGTAGGTGCTTTAGTACACGCACGCACATCTAACGTTATTAATGATGTAGATGTAGATTTTGGACGTTGTCTCGCCTTCCCGTTATCGGATATCCGGTTCGAATCTCTGGCATTTTCCTCCCTTCATTTGACTTCTTTATGCTTCTGAAACGTCTAATAAGTTCAAAATTAAGCCGGTTCGTCTATGCAAGAATTAGCTTGCTTCAGATGACTTAAGCTCAACAAATTTATAAAAAAAAAAAGAAGAAAGAATCTGACTTGCTGGGTGACTAGAAAGGGTACCCTGACAAAGTCATTGTCAGAATCTATGCGTCAGAATATTATAAGAGACTACCCTGATCTTTCAGCAGATATAGGATTTATTCTGGCTTATACTGCACATTCCTACTTCCCTGAATAAACCGTAGAATTTTCTAAGGACAGACAAAAATAAGGAAATCGGATTTCACAGAAACTAAGTGGAGTAAGTAACCTAGCAGCCCCAGCAGAATTGGTCTATTGGTCTGTTAAATATACAAGGTGGAAAAATTCACGAGCCAACTAATATATTAGTTTATAAAATGAAATAATTGCAGAATGAATATAGTTTTTCAATGAATAATTTTCTTTAAAAAATGGGAAGTAGGGCTCGAACTTTACAATCAGTAAAATCTTAAATTTACCCAAAGTTTGGCTAGTTGTGACAATTTCCTTCTTCTTTTATTCCTTCAAAATGCTTAGTGACAGCGTGTTATTATTTAGTTGACATAACAGTTCGCAAAATTGATTCACATTGCATGCAAAATGCTTTTCTCAGCTTTAAACATACATACATTAAAAATATATAGAGTTTAGATTGTTAAAACCACACCTTACATGATTTTTTTCGTATTGATTCACTGATTTTAGGATTTTTGTCTAATGCAGCTGACGTTCCGTTCTCTACGTGTTTGCATATATTAAATTACTAAGGGGAAGACTTAGTACAGACTTAGTACAGACTTAGTGCAGACTTAGTAAACGGGCGTTTTACATTATTAAACGGGAGTGGGCAGGGGAAAGGCGTAAGTTCATTTTTAACATCGGGGACAAAGCTACATTTTACCATGAAAATTTTGTTACAGCAGAAACAAAAAAATCGTGGATCCTTCCCTGGTTTTAAGTTTTAATGTTAATACATAAAAGTCACTTCAATTATGATTTTTTTTAGATGTATTGTTAAATCAAAATAAGGTTAGGATAAGTAGTTGTAGGCTAGGTAGTTTGTAAGTATTTCCACACCTAGGTTAGGATTGAGCTCATGGATTTCTTGGCCCCTACTCTCTGCAGCAAATAAAGTAAAGTAAGTAATAAAAAAATCTATATTGTTCCTGTTGAAACAATGAGAAGGTTTAAGTTAACTTGAGCTGGTAAAATATATATATTATATATATGTTTCGCTTACGCCAGAGTATAGGCGAGGGTCAGTAACGTGGAAAAGGAGTCATTGCGACAACTAATCCAAACACAGACGGTTAGTGCAGTGGCGCGCATTTTTATTCTTTTTTGCGGGAGCAGTGAAAAAAAGAGGGTCGTCTATTTATTTATTTTTTTTATCTCAGATCAGTGTGTCTCGTATTGTCACAACGCCATTATTTAATGCTGACTGGTTGCGTCAACCTACCTTGACATATTGACTGGTTTTTACTGAGAATTTTTTATTATTTTTTATCTACAGCGATCAAACTTCAAAATGACAAGACTGTGTTTAGGTAAGTAATTCAACGTCTAATAAGGGTGTTTGGGCATTCAGCAGTTAATTAAAATATTTTACTACTTCGTTTTTGTTTAGCTTAATAAAATATAATTTTGGTGTTAAATAATGTAGACAAAAAAAAAATAACTTACCGTACTGTTTATAAACAGTATGGTAAAAAAAAAAAAAGGTCACTGAAGCCAGAAAGTCATTTCAAACATAATAAATCCTCTAAGAGTAAAGCGTAACTACTTCGTAAACTTCTCAGAAGGAAAATATCAAATTCTGGTAAATGGTTTTAGAGAAAACGGAACATAAACTTTAATAAATGTGATTGTCAGAAATTTAGTGAAGAGCTAGAATTAGTAGGACTGGCCTGTCAAAATACGCTTTGTTGATAAATTTAAGGATTTTTTTAACAGTGCATCTGACGTTTCGCTCTCTACATGTTTGCATGCATTAACTTACTGATGGGTGGATGGGAGGAATATAAATTTGTCATGTTTTAGTTTTTATAATATGGATTTAAAAAGGTACGAAATAAAACTTATGTTTTTATTTATTGTTTTTTTTTTGCACTCCCTGTCCCCCACCCATCTTACAATAAAAAATTAAAAGAATTTCATCCGTCTAATACTATTCACCCTTTTTTACGATAGTTGGCAATTGTTAGCCTATTTCGCCGTTACGTTATTTCCTTCAGTGGCTACGCTACATGTGGGAGGAGGAGGGGGGGGGGGGAGCAAGGCCGGGGAGCACTTTGATTTGAACGGGCAGACATACAGCATTTTGTTTTGCAAAGCGGTTATCAGAATTAGTGGCCCGTTTGCGTGAGCGCTTTGTCTGCGCCTTAGCCAACTTACTTGTTTACTTGATATTGAAAATTCTAAGTTTGTAACCATCGGTTTTATATTGCAGTGGTGACACAATAGTATAAGCCTATATACTTTCACATACTCCGGTACTGTTCGTAATTAATGACGACAAATTTCTGTATTTTTTTGCAGCCGTGGTACTGGTGGCATCAGTCTGTTACATGGTAAGTCTCTTGACTAAATTTATACTTCACGCTTTGAAATCTATGTTTTTTACTTCACGTCTACTCTTTTAATAAAGAGAAGCAAAAAGTCAATAGGTTCACAAGCAAACAATAAAATGCGACGTTTCTAGTCAGATACGACTCTTTCTCAAGCCATACTTAGCACTAGGCTAAAAGTCGAAACAT
>JAHWFP010241433.1:87175-113950 GCA_023313725.1 Lithobius niger
ATGTTTCGACTTTTAGCCTAGTGCTAAGTATGGCTTGAGAAAGAGTCGTATCTGACTAGAAACGTCGCATTTTATTGTATGCTTATTGACTTTTTACTGCTCATCACTGTTTTGGTTGGTTTTTTTTCATCTCTCATAAACGTTTATTAAACAAGGTGTCTACTAAAACCGAAATTCAAAATAAATATGACTTTACGATTATCATGACTGGACTATTTTAAAATATCATAACCTTTTAAAAATAACTCGTTATTGAAACACAAGTATTTCAAAATGCTGCACGACTAAAATAAATACAAACACAATAACGTAGTCTGAACAAAAAAAAAAACTGAGCCCCTTACTTGTTCTTCATTGAGGGTGAGATAATTTAATTGTTCTTAATCCAGTCGTTGTTCAAAAATTTCATGACTTATTTGTAAATAAAAATCATGGCTCATTTGAAAAAAAAAAATCATGACTTATTCCAAGGATTATCACGACTAAAAAAAAAATCTTGACTTTTTCAGGGGTATAGCAGGAAAACATAATCAGTAGACACCCTGTGAATAAGAAATGCTTAAATTCCATTTTCGTTTTTTCAGACCTTTGCATTGGATACGACGACGTCGGGATCTTCAACAACTTCTGAAGGTTCATCAACCACCTCATCATCATCTGGCTTCAGATCAGGGCTTGTCACACGGAGAGTCCAACGAGAGGCAGAGTCCGACGAAGGTTCCGATGAACGAAGTCCACCAAAGGTTCCTGGGGGGTCTAACAATCAAGATGACAGCCACCAGGGCCAACCCCAACCCCAACAGGACCAACAACCCTCAGAATTCCAACCACGAAACAGGAGACAAGCACCCCGTGCACCTGTTGGTCGACCCGTAACTCAACAACCTCCGCAACAACAGGAACCCGAAGAGGACACCACAAGACGACAACGTCAACTACAGCCCGCGACCGATTTTGCTGATGATCAAGACCAGGGCCAGGCTGGACAACCAGGACAAAACACCCAAGGAGCCCGTCGCCCCCAGCCTGCCCCTCGCCCTGGTAAAGGTCAACGCCCAGCACCAGGTCCCAGACCCCAGGTTAGAACGTCACTTACATTTATTCAAAATTGTCAGTTACTATAGGGCAGCCCCCTTTATATGGCCGGTTTTATAGAGCATTGTAGTGATTTCCCGTTTTCATGAAAATACTGTGATTTCCCATTAGCAGAAGGATAAACTATCATTGGATTTAGTTAGTGTCAGGGTTAAGAGACATAGAGGCCTGAATCCCGTTTGCATTAAAATATTGTGACTGGAAAGACATATGACGTCACCCGTACTGTGCCTCTTTGTTGAAAACACAGTTGGAATCATTACTTATACAAAACAGACAATTCCGTTTGGCAGACATTCCGTCTGGAGGCACAAACAAAAGAAATAAGAATTAGTAGTGGGAATCTCTGTGATCTGACGACACACACACAAACAAACAAACAAACAAATATTACGATCTTAGTTACATAGATTAATGCCAAAAAGACAGGAATAGTGTTGATACAACTGATGTTCTAACTGTTTGTCTCTGTGGTTGACACCTTGGCTGGTGCCAGTGTTAAGCCTGAATGACCTCGGTTTGGACCGTAAACTTGGTCGCAACCGTTCTGGCTCTGATATCGCTACGTTCTCTAGCTGTGGTTTTTGTATTAACAATTAACTTGGCAACACTGATTTTTAGCATCAACTTACGTTCACATACTTTATCCTGACCTACATACGTACATTTCAGTCTCACAGTACTATAACAGCCATCGTACGTCTGTACATTAATCTGTTACATTTCTGTGCAAAAATTCAGTACTTCAGTTGCGAACCCATGCGCGCCACTAACACGTGATTCAGTTTATGTAATGGTAAGGCGAGCCAGAGCACATTCACGCTGTCTGGAAACACTAGCTTGTTTCTTGACAGCAAATTCTTGACAACAAGTAATTCACGGATGGTTTTTACATGCACATTTTTCCGAATCTTCACTTTTCCATTTTCTGTCACCTCCCCTCCCCCTCTTTCAAAAGCTAATGGCAATGATATCCCGGTATTAAAGTCATCACCACCATTGTTGAAGGCATTATTCAGATCTCCTTCAAGTCGACACCCTCATCCGTATGGTATGAGAGTCAACGTTTTCATTGGTGGGAAAGGCCACCACATTTTGTTATCCTCATGTCTATTGCGACATGCAAAACATACCAGGAGTTTCGCAGAGAAATTGACCTACACAACCAGTTGAAAGTAGCGTAAAATCTGAATGTGTTACTTGTTTTATTTTATTATGCAAATTACAAGTATTTTCACATTAAAATGGACGTGATTCCATGACTAGCATGCCTTCTGTAATATCTAAAGCTGCACTCACAGAGAATATCTAGATATTCACAGGGAGCTTTTAGATCTGAAAAGGTTACATGACTAACTCGTTACTCCTCTCCCTCCCCTTCACCCGTTTTGGTCGAAATCACCCTGTTAATGGTCCGGACGAATTCATTTTACGAATGCAAAAGTTTGATAGTATTCTCCACTATAGTCCATTTTTGCAGGACAAGTTTTCCCATGTACCGTAAAAACAATTGTAGCCGGGTGTTTTGTCAATCACGAATTAGTATTAGCTGGTCTCTAGTTGTAACCGGGTCAAAATGGCTTGATTTTGAAAAAAAATTGTATAAAAAAGAATGCCCTTCACATGTCAAACACATGTTCTTCTACATGCACTGATACCGTTAATTTCCTTTCTAAATTGTGTAGTAGCCGGTCTCCAGTTTCAGCCGGTCTCTAATTGTAGCCGCGTCAAAATGGCTTGATTTTTAACCAATGCTCCGGGCTACAAGTAGAGGATTTAGGGTAATTGTGTCGTCACAATTGTTAACCATAACGCCGTTAAAAGTGACCCCTCGTGCCCCCCCCCCCCCCCCCACACACATACTCATGTTTAGTGGTCATCGTAGCTGAGTTGTGAGAGATCTCAGCCTGGTAGCTGGAGGTTTGCGGATCTGGTCGAACCCCTGGAAAGGGGACCTTGGCAAAGTTCCCGCCAGGACTGCCAGCCAGGGCAGTGTGAGAGGCTACCATGCTCCTTCAGCGGCTATGGGAACTATTCTGGTCAATTCTGGACAATATTTCGGCCCCTACGATGATCGGAGGTTTTCCGGATCGAATCACCGGGTTGGCACCTCCCTTTACCAGGTATTTCTTCTTCTCTAAAAGTCTGGTAATGTTCAAAATTGAGCCGGTTCAGCCATACAAGCATTAAGTTGCTTCGGCTGACTTCAGGCTCAAAGAAATTAATTTTAAAAAAAAATTTTGCCAATCGTGTCATTCATTAATCTCCTTACAGTAAATTATGGCAGTCAATTATACTTTTTGTGAAATGTATTAAAGATTCAGCATGAACGCTGAAAATAAAGTGTGATGAAAAAACAGCATTATTTTTTACCCCCCCCCCCCCCCCCCAACCTTCCCTTCTTTCCTTCATCCCTGACTTTTAGCCACAAATCTCTCAAGAAAAAATCGATTTAAGGCACTGGATTGATAATATGATTTTGTTTCAATTTCTAGCCCCGACCCCAACCAACCGGCGAAGGTTCAAGCTTGACCCTTCCCGACGGAGTGGATCTCATCATTGGTTCCGTCCAACCTGGCTTCTCTTGCGACAACAAGATATACGGATACTACGCCGACACCTTGAATGACTGCAAATTGTTTCATGTCTGTGTACCCAGCGTTGACCCTAACGGAGTCACCCACAATTTGCAATGGAGTTTCATTTGTGGAAACACAACGAGATTCAACCAGGTAAGAAATAAAAAACTTTATTAAATTTATTAGGGACCAGTCATTATTTATGGCCAGGGGATAGCCGGAGGAAATGAAAATGTGACCACCAAATTTTTGACGACCCCCCCTCCCTCCACCCCTCTACCTTCGAGATCATGAAAAAATCTTGACCCCTCCCCACCCAAGATCCAAAATAATGTGACCCTCCCCCTAAAAAAATGTTTTTTTCGTATGCCTATTGAGACTGCCTGCAGATGATTTCCTATAGCCGAGATTAGTACTGTAGCCAAATTAAATAAGTAGCACTTCGCACCGATAAGTTACCACTAGTTGTAAGGAAACCGTGCCTCGTTTTTAACGAAAAGACACGTTGGGTTAAAAATGTTCTGTAAAACGCCGATGTTCCTTACACCCAATTTGTATCAAGTTTCATACAATATATGATGGACAGACTGTTTGTTTGCATGCCATATCCGTAACATAGTCAGTATTTGATAGACAAAAGATGTCAAGAAATTAAAGGGAAGGCTTTCCTACAGATTGCATGAATGAAAAAGAGTTTGAAAATGAAATTCCAACCTTAAAAAATTCGGATAATTGGGGGGATATTCGGATTATTTCGAATGGGGCTCCCCGCCAGGACACTCGCCCCCCCCCCCCCCCCCCCATTACAACATGTAGCACTGTGCTAAACTGAACTGTAAGCTGAAATCGTATAAGTAGTAATGTATTGTATCATCTCTCGATGAGCCAAGCATTTGCGATCGAATCTTCTACATTGAATTATGCGATATAGTTATTTCAGTAATTCGACGTTTAGAAGCCACAAAGAAGTTCTTTAAATTGTGTGGACATGTGGCAACTGTACGGCCACTCATATTTACGAAGCAGTTGCCATGATGACAGAAACGCAATGACAACAGTACTGCAGTTGCTCTTTAAGAGATACAGTTTTAGAGTGGTCTGTAGCGTCAGACACTAGGCCACTTTTCACGAAAACGCATTGCGAAAAGCATTTCGTATAACAACTTGGTAGATGCTTTTAAGGTATTTCGGCTCTGCTGTGTTCGAAAATACCTGTTGCCAACCCGAAAAATGGACCGGAAGTCCTTAATTCAAGATGGCGGCCAGGGTGGTGGCCTATTCTAAAAGCAAGCTGTTTTCACGGAATATTCTGCTAGAAATTTGTCTAGTTGATGCTTCTAATGTGTCTTCATCCTGGTGAGTTCGAAATGAACGTTGGCAGCTCGAAAAATTGAACGGAAAACCGTAATTCAAGATGGCGGCCAACATGGCTGTATTTTTTAAAGCTTGCTGTTATCAAGAAACATTCTGTTTCTCAAGATGGCTACCAAGATGATAACTTTTTTAAAAAGCTTCTGTTTCAAGGAATATTCTGCTAGTAATTTTAGTAGTTGATGATTTTAAGGTGTTTGACCCGGGTGAGTTCGAAAATGCATGTTGACAGCTCGAAACAAGGACCTGAAGTACATAATCCAAGATGGCAGCCAAAATGGCAACTTATTTTAAAAACTTGGTGTTATCACGGAATACTTTTTCAAAAAATGCGATTCAAAAGCCCTGTTACTATTAGTTACGCATGTCTTTTGAGCTGATACGCCCCCATAGTTTGACGCATCGTTGTTTGGGTTTGTGAATAGTTTCTAAGTTTACGAGGATGGTTCGTGGAGGAGTGTGCCACCTGACACATATTAGTGAATGAAAAGTACCTTTAGGCTGCGAACAGCCATAAATCATGTCACGTAAATCACAACCGTTTGTAAATGCATTAAAGTCTAACGTCAAGCCGCTTTCTTTGAAAGCAGCTTGACGTTAGAATTGTATGCATTTACAAACAGTTGTGATTCACGTGACAAGCTTTGTTGCTGTTCGTAGCCTGAAGGTACTTTTCATTCACAGGTCTGTTTTTAAGCTTGGGCTGGTTCTGACCTACAAATAATTCGTTTTTATTTTTTTTATTTGATACTGTTCGTTTAAACTGGTAGTTTTTTTTTTAATCATTTCTGTCGTTGTACAGAAAACTCAACAAAGAAACAAATATAACAAAATAACATGGACGAACCAACAACCAATTTGTGAAGTCTTCTTGCGATCGTGCCACCTATGAGTGGAAACTCTAAGTAACGGAAAGGTGGACTTGGTTGCGGTATAGGTTTGTAAAAATAAGAGCTCATTTCCCACTTTAGACTGTTTAGCTCATCACCAAATTTAGTAAATCATAATAACCGGTAAAATGTAAATACATGAATGGTAATTTGGAATTACGAATACAAAACTAACACCCCGTCATCCCACATGCCTAACATTTGGCGTAATAACAGACTTACAGTAATAAACTCCGTGTAGCTTAATTTATCACCAGTATTACATGTTTCCTGCAATACATGTAAAAGTACCTTACAAAAACAAATGCTTATTACGTGGATTTAATTTATTACGTACCAGTACATTAATATCGTAAGTTACATCCGTCGACACTCAAACTTTCAATATGGGAGGAGGCAGGGAGCAGAAAGCACAGTCGAAAAAAGGCATAGATACTATGAACAGTTTTCAGTAGCATAAACAAATGTCAGGCAATATGTTTCAGACCCTTTATGATACTTTGCCTTCACTACTGTCGACCAATCGGCACTCGTCATTCTGGTCATTACCCATTATAAAACTACTTTCTATTTTTTATTTTCCACTCTTCGCATATTTTACAGAATTATGTTTTGTGGCGACATTTTGCGGGTTTTTATTTTACATCCTCTAATCCTCCATCATGAAAAAATTCCAATACAGCATCGCTGCAGCAGACCGTTCGGGCCAAGCTATTTTTTAGTACGGTTGCCAAGATATACCATTTTATTTCCAAACTTTTATACAAGTTTCCTATATTAAATACTGTTTTTTTAAATATTTTTTACAGGAACTTCTGGTTTGTGACCATGAAGACAATGTAGACTGCTCACAGGCTGAAAATTTCTACAATGTCAACGAAAATTTTGGACGTCCAGAAGACAAAGTTGGCGCCCCAGCACCAAGCAGGGGTTAAAAAATTCGAAACACAGCAGCCACCAATCATCCTATAATCCGAACTCTGATCTCACCAAACACTTTTAGTGAGCAGAAATAAACAAGCCTGCGACGCTTGAACCTGTCGTATCATCAATATTGTTAAGTATTTAACATGATATTTATAATAATTATTCATATCGTTTTTGATGCTAATTAAAGGCAAATGAAAAAAAAAACTGTTTGAATCAAATGCACTGTTTTCCAAGTTCTGAAGAAAATATCAAATTAGTTATTGGTTCAATTCCTCAGTCAGATTCAGAAATTAAACCGTTATATAATTTGAGGTCTGCAAGGCTATACCAGTGGTGTCGTATTCTGATAAACAATACATGATTTTAAAGTACTAACGTTTAGCCACTTCAGTACAAATCTAACATTCTGAAACTAATTGGTTAAGTTCTGTTGTACATATCGAACAATTCACATGCGACTGCAGTGACCAAGTCTTTTAAACAAAAAACTGGTGCAAGGCAAATACTATGGTTGACTGATTTTATTCAACTGCCTCACCAACCACCCTATAGCAATCATAACAATTTGCAACTATGCAATTCTTACAAGAGTACTGGCAAGTATACTGCAGCCACATGCAAAATAATGGAAGTTCTTGTTCGTAAGTAATGATGGGAGATGTAACAGCAAACAATGGTTTAAAATCAATAAGTTTGCTGTATTTTGGTGCGGTTTCATCAGTGGAGGACATCGTATCATGATTTTGCAATCAGATTATTAAGATTCACCTCTTCTTTGATATCAGTTCTGCCATTCAAGCAAAATTTAGAAATTGCTGCTTCGGGATTCTGAGTACAGACCGTGGAAGAAATTGTACGATTTCTCCCCATGATGAGTTTTTTAACAAAAATTACGATAATTGCCTTACAAAATTTTCTGAAATATATTCGACTTTCATTATATTCATAGTTTGCGTTTGCAAGCATTATCCCGTTGATAAACCTTTCCAATAAACCTGTAACGACTCTATGTGGCAAGTCACTTACCAAATCAAAATCTGGTTGATACGTAGTCCCTGGTTGAATTCGTTTTAATACGTCGAATACAATGTATATTTGGTGTTTTCCATCAGCTTGCTGTGATTTTACTCTTCCTCTACTGGGGTTCTGACTATGGTAGGCCCCATTCACAAAGGTATCACAATTTTCACGTGACGTTAATGTGATGACGAGCGCTATTCTGACAGACATCTGAACGATGCAGCATTGTTAAATGCTCATTAACAAAACGCTCAACGTACGTCAACGTACTTAAAACATTATTACAAACAACTCCATCATAGCCTTCACGCAGATGCGTCATTAAAATAATTCGTAAACGTGTACAGAACGTATAACAGCAATTATAGAATCAAAACCGTTATTTCACGCTATAGTTAAAATCATCTGAAATGTTAGCAGATGCACCGATGACTCGTTTCAAACCGAACTAATGGAAGGTCAAAGATAACTAAATGCCTTCAGCTCAGAAGCATGCTTTTGTCGATATTTGCTCACACTGTAGTGTATGTTTGCATATGTATATATTGTAATGTACTGTATATCGCGATAAATAAATATTTTCTTTGCAATTTAACTTGAATCTCTTTTATTGTATAGTTACCATTTGTAAAACTAATTATTAATTAGATGCCATTTAATAACTTCCACTTTTAAAACCAGATTGTTAGTCTAAATTTTTTACAAGAAAAGTTTTGCTGCGCTTTTTGCTATCTCAGTGAACTGTCAGCAAACCAAGGCATTAAGAGCAAATTTAACTTTTCTTGCAGATAAACGTGTCCCGTTTTATTTTTAAGTATCAGTTTGTTTACATTTTTCTAAGCCTGGTAAATTAGGCTGGTAAGTAGGGAACAAAAAAAATGTTTCTTAATCCTTTTTCCCGGTCGTGGAGCACTTTTATCTTCGACTAGTTTTGTCAATGGCGTGCTGCACAGGAGAAATGCACAGCTACAACACCAGAAGTATGGTTTTAAGTATTCACAAATTTACTGCAAACATAGCTGCCACGGACGGATCTGGGATTTTCACATTTCAATAAGGGATTTTTTTAAGGGATCTCAGGGTAGATCAGTTCCACTGTCGACAAAATGGAGCGAATCGATTGCAAACAACCCGTTGTGGCTCATCTTTTCGGTTGCGTCATCGCATCTTGTTTCTTTGTCCATTTGCTTTTGTAGCGCGTCGTTGGTTGGCGTTGATGGCGGTTGTGACGAGCGGTTTTCCGACTTTGGTTTTTCAGCCGACAAATTTAAACACCCACAAATTTGAATTGTTGTCAGTTCGTTACAAGAAATTGAATCACAGATGAAGATTCAACCGCACTGACTAGCATCTCTTCAAAAAAATATGTTGTATACTTTGCTCCACTCGTGGCTACAACCCTTCTGAAAACTGATTGGCCGATTAAAGAAAAGAAAACTTGATGAGCCAGTTCTTATCTAGCTTAAAATTAATTTATATCTTCCAATCTGACCTACCATTTTTTTAAAGGATGAATTAGGAGTTGGACAAAGCAAATGTGGGGCAGTGGCGCGTCCAGCAATTTTGCTTGGAGGGGGCACAAAAAATGTGAAAATGGGTCCATGCTAACGCATTTTTATAGTTTCAGTTTTAGTGATTTTTCATGCTTGTAAGAAGCTTAATTTGAGAAATTTTCTTAATGGTAGCAAATTTCTTACTTATTTGTTCAGCTTCAATGTAAATAATTTTTCGCACGGGGGGTGGGGGGGGGGGAGGGGGATGAGAAGAAACACTGGGCTCGAGAAAGAATTTGGATTGTTGAGAGTATTGTAATATGAACCAACGTTACCCAACTTGAGGCGAAAACGAGGGGCCTTTTGATGTCAGTAGAATAAAAATCGAGGTTCTTGCAATTCGTCAGTTTACCTGTTAATCTCCTATCTTGGGAGGCGCCCGGGGCGCCCCCCCGCCTATGTGCTCCTCTCGGTCAGCCACTGATGTGGTGTTCTTGTACAGGAGCTAGTAGGCGACAATGACAATGCCGATAAGATATTGACATATTGTCCCTAATATGTTTAGGTCACAATTTCCATTGATGAAGAGAAAGAATAGAAAAAGGCTGTTGCGATCAAGTGGATATTTCTTTACCAGATTCAGTCGACCATTTCTTAAAAGTTAAATACCACCCGTGACCTACACGCAATTCAAAATAAGATTGATGGATTCTTCACGCGAAATGGTCTACCGCAATCTGTAACATTATTCTGTGCTTTTAATGTTTAGAAGTAACTCGAAATAAACACCAAATTAAGTCAATCGCATAGAGCATTGTGAGTGTTTAAAGAATACCAATCTTCTCAGTAATAATTAAGATCATTTTGCATGAATACTGTTGATCAAAATCATTTTGCATAAATACCGTTGATCTACATAATAATCCTGGAGGCCGGCTAAAAGGAAGACTAAAAGGAAAACCGGAAGGACAACAATCACTTTAATCGCTTCTCATTGTTTTCGTGCACGTGTAATGTCTTATTTATTTATTTATTTATTCATTCTTACTGGAGCCTACAAGCCACAAAGCTACATACTCCTTCTAAAGTCTAACCCTACCTTAATACTAATCTTAAAACTAAATTAAGTGCCAAACAACCAACATACTACCACCACCAACTCCGGACCATGAGCCTAGTCTAAGAAACGGCTGGAGGCCTCGCAGAAATCCAGGACTGTCCGGTAATTGGTTCTCGCTCTCCTGGCAGCAATTGGAATGCCTAACACTTCATTAAGGCCACTACAGGTCCTCAGCGCAACCCACCGAAATTGGGCCCACCACCTACATTCCAACAAGAAATGGCTCACCGTCTCAGCGGCCTCACCACACCCACACAAAGGCGACGCCCTCCATCCCAACCGACACATGTGAGCATTGAGGAGCGCGTGCCCCGTCCGAAGGCGGGACAAGAGCCCAGCATCACGCCTGGAGAAACACCCGAGTGGAGCAGGGACAGACACTGACGGGTTCAAAGCATAGAGGTGACTACCGTTCACACCGCCATCCCACTCTGCCTGCCACTCAGCTGAGGAAAGCGCCCAAAGAACGGGACACAAGTCCCGATGGGCTAGGGGACACGTGACTAAGTCCCTGCTGTCAGCTCTGGAGAGGGCTCTGCAGCCTCATTGCCATGAATTCCACTATGGCCAGGAACCCAACGGACAGAGACAGAACAACCCTCAAGCTGTGCTCGACAAATCTCAAGGGCCAAAGGGTGATACACTCTTAACGACTGAAAAGACCGCTTGAGGAACGAGATCCCCGCTGCAGTCTGAGAAAATCCCCAGACGAAGCACCCTTAGGTCCAGGCCAATATCGAGTGCGACAGACAGCGCCACAAGCTCCCCCACGAAACTCGACGGTACAAAGTGGAGCCGCCGTGAGTAGCACAACTTGAAATCCTGGACAAACACGCCCACTCCACCTGACCACGTATACGGTGCCACGGCGATACGGTGCCTAACAATTCCTGGTGCACGTGCTAAGGATTGAAAACTATCGTCCAAACCGTTGATTGTTGATGGGTAAAATGAAAGAATCCCATGTTTCACCTAAATGCGTATAGTTTTAAATCAAACTAAGCTACGTTGTTAGGCCTCGAAATTGGCAGCTGGAAACGATGCAATGGCTTATTTAATTCGCAGATGGAGGCTTTCACAGCTCAGCTGAATTGTTTCAAATTGGACAACAACAATCACTGCTGAGCACGAGGCTGATCATTGCTATCTTGCAAAGTAGTCGTCTACAATCAAAGCTCTGTGAGTGAAAACAAAACAATAATGAGCCATTGTTAGGCCGCCATTGGCCGGCGATTTACTTCTTTCCTCTCCCAGAAAAGGAAAATGCCAAAGCAGCCGTGCTAAAGCATATTTATTGCCGTGCTAAAGGTTTCAACTTTTGTTCTACGAAAGCTTAATTATTGACTTCCCACATAAGAATTGTTTCATGCAAAGATGATGGTTCAGCACTCACATTATTTAAACGGTGCATCCTGTGATTTCAGCCAGTGTGCGCAAAAATTGGATTGAAGAAATTTTAATCCGTGAAAGCGTTTCTTAGTCAGTGTGTGCGAAAATGGGAGTGGGAGTGGGGAGTTGGGAGTGGGAGTGGGGAGTGGGAGTGGGGAGCGGGAGTGAGGGGGTTGGGAGTGCGAGTAGGGAGTGGGAGTGAGGGAGTTGGGAGTGGGGAGTGGGGATTGGGAGTGAGGGGGTTGGGAGTGTGGAGTGGGAGTGGGGCCGGGAGGGGGGAGGGAATGGGTCTGGAAACTTAATTCATGACCGGCCCCGTGCGTAGCACGGGTTTCCTCTAGTCTAACATAATATCACAGAAAAACTACTCCAAAAACGTTGTGGTCTGTTGACGTACCGACTTCGACTGTATAGTAAGCTAGTGATGCATGGGCTAGTACGAGAAAATGAAGAACCAAATTACTGCTAGCTGAGTCATCCCTTCGAAGACTTCAGAAAAAGTGTTATAACCCGAACTTGTAATCGAAGGCTGTCAAGAGACGGCGACACGGCAGGTTTGATTAGAGGCGCCATCTGTTCGAAGACGTTGGAAAAGTGTCCCAACCCGAATTTGAAGGCGAATCCCGCCAGCAGATGGCACTACAGGGTGAGGTACTTGATTGTACGACGAGATGGTGAGGCCGGTGTGCTTGGCCGCCTGCTCCGTAATGTGTATGTGATACACAAGTACCTTGGTTCTTCTTCTGTTTGAAATTCATGAAATTAAACCTCCGGAGGCTTTGTTTTGTCGTCGAGTGGACAAAGAGGTACGTACGTAGTATGAAGCCAATGTTGTTCAACTTTAATAATTTGGTGTTAATGTAATGTTTTAAGCTTAAAATCCCCGTATCACGCGTTACGAGTACCATTCACAGTTCAATCCGCATGCTAGAGCAGTTGATTTTTGGAGTGTTCGCAACGCGACTGGTGGCAGAATCGGCGGCTAACTGGACGAATAGGAAAATCCTGTAGCTTTCATTAGTCGATAAATAGCAAAACAAAACATGACCAGCGCTATTCAGCGTTAATACGTTTCCGAGCGCTACTCGTTTCAAACATTACAAGTGTCAATCAACATGTTACGACATGTTTATTGCATTCATTTCAATTAAAAGCGTGTATTTTCTTACCAAAAACGATCCGGAAGGCTTTTCTTTCGAAATACGCACTGTGTAAAATGTTTGCGTAACCTAGTAACGCCTGCAGTCACACGCAGAAGCCACTGCCGTTGGAGAATCTCGTTAGGCCTAACGTAACCTAGCAACAAATGCAGAACAATTTATTGTTTTGTAATTTATTACGCTCCACTGCAATACGTATTTGATTTTTTTTTAACTTACTGTTGTAATTTTATAAAAAGCCAAAATATGTGCTTCATTTATTAATTTATTATTACGGAATTGTTTAAAGTAAAAATGTTTGAAGGTGTGCACGTGTGAGACATTCTTAGCGGCGGCGAATATCAATTTTATTTCCGACGACGTGGTGCAAATCGGCGCGCCGGTATGTGGAGGGCAGCAGCGACTTTCAAAAATTTGTTAATTCGTTAATTCTGCATACGTAATTTACAGTGCTGAATAATAAAAAGTGACAAGAAAATTCTTTAACTAAATTCCCCGCGAACTGTTGGAATTATCAAATTATTTTCAACACTCGTGTTTTGGCCCATTAAACTCAATAGTGCAAATCGTGCTTCCCACTCGTGAAATTAATGTCTGCAAAAATAGCACTCGTGAGTTTAGGGGCCAAAACACTCAGGTTGAACAAAATTGTCGATAATTTCCTTAGTTCCTGGGATATTACGTATAAAAACTTCCCATTTTCTTTTATCCCAAACCCGTCTCAACGACGAACTTCCCATCCCATGTGAGTTTTTCATACAGAACTAAAGACATGTCACCCAGAACTTAACAACCATCAAACATAAAATTGCTTAAAACATCAGTTTTATTAAAGTACGTTGATTTGACACCAGTTACAGCAGAATTTGGTTTAAAAATCGACCGTGCAGTTATAGAGGAAAATATTGCTATTTTACGGAGGCGACGCGCCGGTAGGATAACTAGCCATGGTGGCAATGCCACACTGGTTGTTCTTGTTACGGGACATGTTGATATATCCTTCAATACCCCAGCCTGCTCCCCAACTAAAAACAAAGGCAGAAACACAGAAAATTATTATTAACTATGCAGTTATTAAATATAATGTTAACAGCTTGGAAAAGATATTTGACAGAGGAGTTGACTCTATACTGTACTCCTTTTTTTCTTTTTTTATCAATGTAGACTAGCAGTGAATTTTGCTTACTTTGCTCACTCATTCAGCTCACTTATTCAGTGAATCGTTATCATGTAAGTTGTTTTGTCTTAGCCCTCTTTCTATGCAGTTTCGCCTTTATCCGTTAATTAAGGACGGAAAGCCAATGGGCAACGGACATTTGAGCTTTATAGAAGCAGGCTGACGTCAAACTGCTACATCTAATAAACTATAATTCGTAAACGTATTTATTAATGCTTTCTCTTTACGTGTCCTCAAAAACCGCGACAACTGTTGCACTGTTTGCATTTTAATCTTGTGTCGAGGGTTGGTTTGGTGGTTTGTTGGCTTGTTAGGTTTGGTCGCGCGGCCAGTGGTCGTTGCGGCCAAAAAACACGGCGACGTGCCGCGCGGCCACGTCCCTTTTTCATTGATAATTCTCGATCACGTGGTGAAAAGTGAACACGGAGCAAGTACGGTCGCCCTGTGGTCGCCTGCACGCCGCCCGGGATCCCAGTGGCCGCAGCGGCCAAGTGCGCGTTGCTACATATACGGTAAGCATTCTCGTTGGCCGCGCGGGCACCCTTAAGGTTTAGAGTAAGTAGTTGTTGAGCGTGTGCATGTACAGGCCGTGCTGGCTCATTGAAATTCCGTTCAATTCAATTTTTATTTTGTTGCATTTCAAGTTGTATAACCCTGTTTGGGTTCGTGCATCCTAAAATAAAAACTCCAACAAACAACAAAGTTGTATTGTTAGCATCTGCTTAATGGCTGGCTGTGTTTTGATTCTGGTTTAGTATGTAAGTAGTTTATAGACTGATCGGATGGCTTAAAGGCCGAGTAGGCTCAATAAAATATCAAATCAAATCAAATGGCTGGCCGGCTATGGGTAGTTGGTTGTAACATCGTTTTGAAGTATGTTTAATCTAGTGTTAATATTTAGTGTATGGTGTATTAGGCTGGCATGGAGCGCATGACTACGGGTCGAGGCCCCACAGGTAAATAAAATAATAATGGCTGTCGCTTGCTGACTTGCATTGCTACCTAACGACAATTTAAAACAATGTAAAACAATGAAACTGGTTATGCAGATCAATGTAAATCCAGAACTATTTTACCAATTTCGATCATTTGTAGAAATATACAATCTGTATTGGCATATATATAAAATGTGCTGTGAACCAATTTAGAGGTACGAATGGTTTCCTCTGTAGAGAAAATTGTGTAAAAATCCCTGAACTCTTAACAAGGCAGACACTATAGTTTCACGATTCCAGATTTCCGAGCAGATCCGAATAAAGTCCACAATTTCGAGCTGATCTGATGGATTTTAATAAAATTTGTATTTTTCCTATAAAACCCAAACGCCAAATTTAAAACATAAGAAAATTATGGAGATTAAGTATCAGAATTTTTGCTTTAACATTGGAGACAGATCAAAGCTTAAGTATAGGCTAATTGCTCCCGCATTGCTACTTCTACAATTGCTACTTCTAATAATTACGATCAATGACTAAATACAGCACACGACATTCGGCATAAACCGCTTTGGAAAACAAACCACATGTTTGTGATTTTGAAAAAGAAAGCATATAAAAAAAGCATATATAAAAGCAAATTAAAAAAAAAATTCTAATTCTTCAACTTGTCTACCGTTCTGGTACGAATAGGTTTATTGCCAACACGCTGGCCGAAATTAGCCGCTGTCTTCTGGATGTCAGTCTGATTATCCCCTGGACAGTCAAGGTAAGACAAACCAGCTGAAATAATTTTAGCCGCAGCATAATTCATTCATGATTATGTAGGCACAAACAGCCTACTTTTGCACAGACACAGCGTCATTGTCTTGATCTTAACTAGATTGGCAGATGTTGTCGGATTCTAGGCAAAAGTGGATCTGTTGACTTATTTAAATACTTGTCTGGTTATGTTTGGAGTTTTTAGTTATTTTCATCTTGTTTGTTTGAGTTTTACACGCATTCTTGACTTGGTTTTGATCCTAGATTTGACCTTTTTATTAACTGCTTTTATTACCAATGTTTGTTATAGTTTAAGTATTTTTATCTTTACTGACGATGTTTCTTTACAACTTTACATGTTTGATTTTTAACTTAACTTTCGTCGTCTGACCGGGATTATCTACTAATGTAATACTCATTCCGGCAAGAGTAAGGAGGAAAGTGAAAATCAATTCCCAAATTTCAACCCTTTTACCCACATATTAAGCGTGTCAATACGTTACATTTTTCCTATTTCCTTTTATGCAGGGTTCGCACATGGCCTTGAATTCCTTGAAAAGCATTAAATTTTAAAACCGAAAATTCAGTTTAAGCAGTTTAAACAAGTAGGCTAATTAGTAACCATAAATTATAACACCTTGAAATTTGATACTTCCCAGTGTACGAATTTGGAGGGGAGAATACACATCATGATTTGGTATGTGCAGATGTGAAATTCAGTTACCAACTTTAAATATATAAGTTTCAGTAAATTATACATAGTATTTGATAGTGATGATGTAATAATAACAAGCTATATGAGAAGGAGGTTGACCAAACCGCCATAAAAACTTGATGTTGGCATTGTCTTCCATAACTGTCCTGGTGTGATCCATGGGTTCTGTGATCCGTGCGCATGTGTTAGGAACGCAGAAGCAGATTTAAATGATCGGGTGCAAATCTGTCAGTAGTACCGCCGGTAGTATGCAAGCAGAACTGTGGGGGGGGGGGGGGGGGGGTTAAGGAACAATAAAAAAACCACAGCCCCAACAATAAGAACGGCTAGAAATTCACTGCCGAGTGTAAGAAGAATTAAATTCCAAGTGTGCATTCCATGAATGGTTTATTCTGCCAATGCGCTCAGTAAACGATACATTAGATGCACGTATACTACCTTGATACCGAATCATGAAATTATGGGTTTAACTCCGTTCTCGTTTTCATTAATAAACTCTACTTTCTCGTTGTTTGGTAATCTCTTTAAAGGCTAACAGAAAATCTGAATAAGTTGGCTTTTATGTTCTGTTTAAACACTCTAATAAATTTTAATATTTCACAAATAATACAATACCATGCGCAAACGTTAAAATTCAAACTTTATTTAACATTACAAAATTACAAAGAGGTAAAGATCATAACAAGAGCGTATTAAAAGGAGAGAAAATGTTGAGATTGTAGTCGTAGTGGTTTCTGTGCAATGTGCCCCTTACACAATGGGATAGCTGGCCTGAGTTGCAATACCGCACTGGTTGTTCTTGTTACGGGACATCTTGATGTAGCCCTCTACACCCCAATCAGCACCCCAACTGGAAATTAAAATTAATCAATTATTGTCATTTATTAAATTTAAAAAAAATACATAAATAAAATCCTTTGCAACCTGGTACCCCTTCCATCAAAAAATCCCACAGCATTAAATTTACTCCTGACATTGTAAGAACATGCATATAGCTATATTAAAGATGGGGACCAGTCAATGGGCTTGAATCTATGCCACTTCCCTCCATTGTCTCCTTAATTCGTCCCCACCTCTTCAATCTTTTGGAATTAGTTTCAGGATTTCAGTATTAAAGAAACAAGCAAATGGTCAAGCTAAGGTTGTAGTTTAAATTAAAAAGGTTTTGTGAATGGCATGTAATTGAGGTAAGGTTAGGTTAGGTTAGGTTAGGATGCAAATGAACGTTTCTTCGTGCGCTTTGTCTGAGCTTGGGGGAGCTAAACTGTAGTAGGGAACCGTACATATGCCGTTTACTCGACTGACATGCTCTTTTCGGTAAACATTGTGACTTAACTGTCGACATATTTCCTGTGTACCATTATATCTATTTTCTTAAAGGAACGAACATACACAAGTGGGGTTGAGAAAAGTGTGGTCGTCGACTAGCCCCATTACGGGCCTAAGTTGATTCTGTGGGTCAGCTGCTGAATTCGGCTGAATGAGCATTTCGTCAGTTCTATAGATATATCCCGATTCACACAGTTTGACCTGTTTAATTGTTACGTATTCTAGTGCGGTATCACCACCTCATGAGATGGCGCCACTAACATCCCATCCTCGCCACCAGAAGTGGTGTATGGTGGTGAAGAACCGTCCTGGACAACAGACGACCTCGACAATAGACATGCAGTCATGGTCCGTAAGGCCATGATGTAGCTGTTTTTATTGAGGAAGGAGCTTTAGTGGCGCCATCTCTTGAGGCAATGAGACACCACAGCTAGTGTGCCGAAGCCCAGCTCAGATTGAAGCTCCGTCTCTCGCGTTACTAAACCACGACGACGCCTCTTCAATCTCAGTTGGGCTTGACTGTGATATTTTGTGCTACTTTACAGAGATTTAAGGTTTTTTAAACTATTTCTCACCTGTTCTTGACGAGCCAATAGTCCTTTCCGTCTTCAGTTCCATATCCCACAACCAAGACAGCATGGTCGAGAAGAGTTGTGCTGCAGTCTGGATTATCGTAAACACCATCCCTGGAAGAAGAAAAGATAAACCTTGAGTTTGATTTATTTAAGTAGATGTATTTGGTCAGACAGAGGCAGTCGATAAAGGAGTTTATAAAGAGTTCTGTTTGGGACTCGTAATGTTAGACAGTATTAAGACTCTGTCCCACCGATTGATGGATTACAGCACATTATGGGAGCATAACGGGAGGTGTTAGTAGCCACAGCTTCCGCCAGAGCACTGCGTAGGCTTGGATGCATTAAGATGCAATATCTTATTTTTAATGAGAGACCTCCTTCAGCACGCCTTGCACTTGACGTATATCTGTTATTATCCCTAACATTACAGTTAGTATTTCGAGTTTTAAGCTTAGTTCCTTCCAAATGAATCTAAAATTAATTCTTCAGCATGTTGGAAAACTTACTGATACAGCTGGAACTGGCTGGCGTCAAGGGCAACGGAGACTGGTCCAATGGTGGCAACAGCCTGTTGGAGGGCAGATTCATCTCCAGTTGGGATGTCTTTGTAACTCGACATGGTGGCACCTATGGTATCTTCGTTGAAGTAGCAGGTACCAACCTAAAATAAATAAATAAATAAAAGAGTAAGATAACAAGAAAACGTTATGCAGTTTGCTGCCTGGAATTCAACAATCCTTTGCACAGGTACCGAATTAGGGCCCGGTTCTTGTGTAAGGTCCCCGTGGGTGGGAAGGGGGCTGAACTGAGTAGCGAGCGGTCATAAGATTTCAAGTTGTGAGCCCTAATAGTTAAATAAATAGAGTGGGGAACTGCTCCCTCAACCTTTGAGACCAAAGGTTCAAGCCTTCAGACATTCATACTGCTGAGACAAACGTACTGGCTGGCTTCGGTGTAATCAGGATTTAAGTCCTATCTTAATAACTCCAAAAGATTATGTATTATAAATGAAGAAAATGTCTGTGTCCTTGGGATTGGACTTGTGAGATACAAAGATACTTCCAACTGTGGTACCAGGGAGTAAACCTGGATAAGTGCTCCAGTCGAGCTTACAACCGGTTCCAGGGTCCACCTCGCTAGTGGAGTGGTAGTCCACCCAGCTATAAAGTCTTGGGTGAGAATACCAGTCGAGAGTTGTTTTTCTTTTTTTCTTCTCTCAAATTATTTTATTTTGTATTCTCACAGAGCCAGTCTTTCGCTCTGACAGTCTGCTTAGTTATTAATTTATTGTTTAGTACCAGGTTACTAATTTAATTAGGCTTAAGGAAATTATTTCATTTCAAGTAGCCTGAATAGGTTTAGGAAAAGTTACCTTTTGAACTTTTAAGAGAGAGATGGAGATGTGTAACGAGTATTTTGGTTTCCCTGCATGGAGAAAAAGGGTGAGCGTTATTTACCTGGGCCGTGTAGGGGTATGAAGCCTCAGTGTCAATGCCGCCGTTGTTGATAATGTATTCAAAACCTTGATCCATCCAACCACCTCCACATCCCTGAGTGCCTGTTGAAAACAAAAGATACTGAGACTGAGACTCCTATAATACGAGACACTTCCGGCTTAAAACAAAAAACTGTGTTACCGAAGTGGGTTTAGGCCACGAGCAACTAAGGTGACGTCCGTGAAATAAATGATGGCTTGCAAAGGGAAGGTGAGGAGATACTGTATGCTCGAAGTGAGGAAGGTTTGGACACGAGGGGTGGGGGGGGGGGGGATGTAACCCAGCTTATGACGTCAACATTTTTTACAGATCAGTGAGTGTTAGTATGTTAGGCAGTGAAGAAAAAATCTTTGCTTCTCTGAGGCAACTTCTTTTATTTACAAAAGTGAACCAGTGACCAGACATTTCATTTTTAAAAAACAAAAAAAAACTTTGCCATAGATTTTTGCATAGTACTTTACTTTGCTTTTATTCCAAAGTTCTTGCTTTTTTTAAGTTAAAAAGTATGGTCACATGAGCGATTTTAAGACCCCAAAGTTGGATACAAAACTTACTTATTAATTGTCGTGTGTTTGCTCTGAAATGTTCAAAACTAAAAAAAAAAAAAGGGCACGCTGTTCTGAAAATCTCAACACAATTTTTGGACCAGTATGGTTTTGGATCACCAGCAAACGACCTGTGAAGCAATTTTTTTTTTGCTGCTCTGAATTTTTTTTATTCTTTGTAGTATGAAACCTTTAGCCAGGAATATTAAAAAAAAATGTGTTCCGTTTTTTACAATCAGCCTAAAAAAAGGGATACAAAATTTACTGAATCAAAAATGTTCTCGAATCATTTCCATGTTCATCATCGACGGTTGGGGTGAGGGAGGGGGGGATTGACGTTTTCGACATCATTTATAAGGGAAGGAAAGGGTTTTTCAGAAACAGAATTGGGGCAGGAAGACGGGTTAAAAAAAAACGGAAAATTTGATATGTGGACGGCCATCAACAAATAATACTCGGTAAAGTATTAAGTTATATAAGAAACAAAAGAAAAGTGTTTTAATAAGAACATAAGGGTAACGATAAATTTGAAACAATTTTTTTTTTATGTTCAAAAGCGTAAAAGCCCATTCAAATTGCCACATTTGACATCTATATGACACAAGCCTAGAACAACGTCTGATCTAGAGATTTGTAAAGCTGCTGGGGCAAGAGGATATTTGAGGACCTTTGAGGACCTTATTTTTAAGTTTTTTTTCCGTTCACCTCTCTGACTGAGGTCCACTTTCCTAACTTGGCTTATTATTGGGAGTGTCACAACCCAACTCCGTATTTTCGGCCCTGAATAAGTGATCAATAATTCATGAAATGTTTTAGACCTCTAAGGTTTGAGAGGGGAGGTTCCCCAGTAAATCCGCCATCGAACTAGAAAATCATAACTAACGATTTCCACGATTTTTAATTCAGCTCATAAGAGAAAATATTTTAAACATGTCACGAAAACAATACGCGTGAATAAAAATGGAACGAATGGCAGCATTCCATTACATTTTTTTTATATCACAATGTTCAGAGAATATTATTCGTTAATAACATATATAAGCATGCTTTAAACCTCTTTAATTTTTTTTAAATAAAATTTTGGTTTATCTCTTATAGTACCCAAACCACAAATGGCGAAAGAAACCGCAAAGTTTTCGCCATTTATAGTAGTGATATACAGCAGAAATGGCTGTCACCAAGTTTCTGGTTCTAATCGTGTGTCAGTTAAACTGAGTAACCACGGTTGGGAGGAGCAAGTTTGTGGCAACCATTTTTGCTTTGATATCACTATTTTTAGTAGCGAAAACAAGGCGGGTTATTTCACCGTTTTGAGTTTTGGCTATGATATCACTTCTTTTGTAGTTATTTTCATTGCGCGAGTTTATTTCAGTTTGACGTCGTTTAGTTAGTGTTTTTTTTAATGGCGTATGGAGATTTTTTTATGCTAACTTTATTTAGGTTTGGTTACACTGACTCAAACATTCCTGACGTAACAAGAACGGTTTTTATGTGGCTAAAGCTTTTCTGCGTCATACTTAGTTTTGGGGTTTAATCATCATTTTCTTTGAAATTTGGTATTGCTTACCTTCGGGTCCGGAGCAGTCCACCAAATTCTGTTCGCTCAAGGATACCAAATTGTTGGTGGCCAGGAAGTATTGGCCTTCTAGAGATCCGGTGGTGGAGAAAGCCCAGCATGAACCGCATTGTTGCTAAAAGATCACGAAAAAATCACGACATAAAAAAACTAGCTGCTGCAGACACGTTCAAATGCTTGCAGACACTGCACAAAGTGGGCCATCTTAGGGTTCCTCGGGTATAAAAGGAAAATTTTTAGCTGAAACTTCGACATCTCCTATTGCAGTAACCATCTTCAGTTAATAATACACGTAAATCTTCAGAGAACCCAGTTGTGTAGATTGTTATGATCGATAAGTATGAGCAAAATGGCGAAATTATTTCACGTTTCTTTATGAACTGATGTCATTGTTTTCGAGAAATACAAATTACCTTTTTTTAATTAGACGTTGGAAAAATTTTATTATCAACAAGATATTATTGCCCGACTTACTTGCAAAAGGGATTTGCCGAATAACAAATTTGCGAAAGAAGAAAATGAATAAACCTAGGTCAACAAACAACATACAGGTCAGCTCTTGTGACCTCCCAAAATGAGCAGAATGCAAGAATATAACAGTTTTCCCTAATCGATTCATTTTTTTGCAGTGAAGAACAAATAGCATGCTGCACATCTCGTTATTGGTTTTAGTTTCATTCCTTGACTGTGTCATTATGATCCAGACAAATGGAGAAGTACAATTTTCATCCATATACGGTTGTATCCCTGGCAACCAACCTCCCCACTCCCCTTTCCACCAATGGTTTATAGCTCGTATTTCATTTTTTTTTTAAAGCGTGTATTTATAAACCCTGTGTACTACGTTTCACGCCGGTACTACAACATGTTTGATTCCTGGATCCTATCCACTCCAGTGTCAGTAAGGCCTGACTAGCAAGAAAAAAATACATTGCAGGGTTAAGGTCTCCACTTCATTGTGCATATGTTCCCTCCACTGGAATGACGAGATGTTTCCGAAAATAGACACTAGATGTCACGAGATCACCGGAACCTAACCATCATGTTTACAACGCGCCTGCGCATAGCGGTCATTTTGTATTTCTATAGCTCAGTGACTTATCAGTCAGACTTTGCAGGCAACTGAGTTTTCATGCCTGGGGTGTTTGTCCTTAGCTGCACTTGTGCAAAGTCAATACAATACTATGTCTTTAATGTGCAGGTTTACTGCCAATGAAGAAGCTCTTTTCTGTCTATCGTTATCGTCTGTATTATTATTATTATTGTAAAAACTCTTGCTGTGTTTACCTGATTCTTGACCTCGGTGACCAATCCTTGGTCTCTCCAGTCAACTGTGTCCGGCAAGTCCATAACTGTAGACGTGAAGAGATTGGTGGATTGATTGGTTTTCATGTGGTAACCGTTCATCTTGTGGTTGAATTCCTGGCTGGTCTGGAGGAAAATTCAGAATAAAAATTAAGTCTTAAATAGTCTTTCTTTTAAATTACTAGGTTTAATTAACAAGCCAAATAACGAAAATCCTACACTAGAAATAAAGTACGTTATTTTTAGTGTATGATTTTTGTTGTTTGCCTTGCTTTCGTATTTCCTTTACGCAAATTAGAGTAATTTGCAGATATGTTAACTTTCAACAAACTTACCAAGTCAGCATATTCATTGAGTCCAAGACGATGGCTGTGGAAACCCAGATCAAATTCTCGGTTGTGTTTAGCGATCTTCTCGATATTTTCTTCGAACGCTTCACGGTGTTTGCTTTCAATATCTCCTTCATAGACTTTGTTGTAAGTTTCCTAAAATGGAAATGATTACACGCAAATTAATTTTAGAAACGACTATTTCTTCCATGGCTAACGAAGTTAGTAATTTACCTTAAATTTCCTCCAGTCCTCATCGTGTTCCTTCTTGTAAGCCTGGCAGCTTACGGCCACAACCAACAAAACGCATAGAATAGTCTTCATCTGGTGGCGTCAACAAAATAAATATTAAGTAACGAATTAGTCATCAAACAGTTTTGCGGCGTAGATAACTACAAGAATCGATATATTCGTAACTTGATCACTAATTTTCTACAGAACTTGTGATTAATGGAGATTTAATGGAGATTATTCATCAAGCATTGCTAGGAACTGCTGCAAGTGGTATTTTTACAATCCAAGGACAATAAAGTGAATGTTCTTCCTGACACGAACATCCATGGAGTCAAATAGCGCTAAAAATGCAGTAACGATGACGTCATGATGACGTCGTGACTCCATAGATGCTATCAGGAATTTTGAATACACATTCCAGTTGTGATTGTGTTTGCAACATCTTTAGACCAACACAAAAAAATCATTATAATTACAATAATAATAAATAATTTTTTCCTATTTCTGTCCGAAATTCAGGACAGCTTGTATGGGCAACAACTTGCTAATTTGTCATTACTTTTGCACTATTGCTAACTTAATTTGTCACACTACACATCACTAGTACACTAACGAAAGCCAAATTAGCTACAAAAAAAAGCAATAACAGTGATATCCTTCTTCCCTCTTTTCTATGTAAAATACTCAAACATCAACGTATTAATAGAATTCTAAGAATGTAATAATATTTACTAAGTCTTCAGCCAGTTCGTTCATTTATCAACCATTCATTTATTTTCTTTTTTATTTGGCCATATCCTGTTATTTTCGTGAATTCCACTGGCAGTTTATTACAAATCGTTGGAATATAGCCACTTAAATTTTACACCATAGTTATTTATATAATTCGTATTTGACATCTCGTATTTGACAGTTTTTTTTAACATCAAATTTCTTAAATTCATTACTAAAGTGAGTCTAATACACACTTTAAAAAAAAAGATGCGATGTCATATCAAAAACCAAAACTGGTAAAAGGGACCGCCAAGGTCCGAATGGTTCGGCCCTTCAAAGGAGTGATATCAACACACCAAAACATTCGCCAAGTTAATCACACCTACTAATACTTTGGACGTTAAATGAAAACTTGAACATTGCTACTAAAAGTAGCAGTGTTCTAGTTTTCATTTAACCTTCGAACTATTAGTCAGTGCGATTAACTTGAAGAATGTTTTGGTGTGTTGATATCACTCGTTTGAAGGGCCGAACCATTCGGACCTTGGCGGTCCCTTTTACCAGTTTTGGTTTTTGATACGATTAACAATAACAAGAGAATCTCCCAATTGACGTAGAGATAGTATTTAGTTTTCTATACATATTGTTCCAGTGGTTTACACCATGTCTCCTTTTTTAAAAAAGAAATTCTAACCAACTTATTTTGTAGGTTGTATAGCTTGTCAATTAAGTACATACTTTTTAAATCCATAGATTTCAATTCCCTATCTTATGTTAGTGGTACGAAAAGAAGACTTTGTATTTTGAATGCGTGCTACGCAACCTCATAAGTTTAGTGCTAAGTGTAAGCTTATTGCACGAAAACGGAACAGTACCGTCAATTGCGCATCCAGAAAATGGCCGTGGGGGGGCGCTTCCAGACCACTATTCATTGTTACTGTGTCTAATGTGAGGCCGGTGCCTGCCGTTTACGAACACGGTTGAACGGGTGTAGCTATGCAGCTACCTATGAGTGACCTATGAGGCTTAATGTCCTATTGAGGCTTAATGATCTAGCCATTAAGCCTCAATCCCCCCCCCCCTCTAAACTGTATATAATTTCGGGTGTAATACCATCAGTAGTACATTTTCAGTCAAGTCAACAGAATGGAATTTCAGCCAGTATCGCTTTGTATTTATAGAATAAAATGACGGTACTTATTAGCATCGAGTTAACAGTCAGGAAAAAGTGTATTACAAACAACGTCTAGGCTAATAAGACTTGAACTTCTTATTTATTGAGATAAACAATAACAAACGTGCATTACAGTTAAAGTCTAATATTAAGTATACTTGACTGCTGTGTTTAAAACTTAATGGTTACAATTATTTCTGCGCAACCATACTTTAACAGCATGGTTTAAGTCACTTACCATAGGAATAGGTGGTCCAATCGTCGGCGCACAAAGAGGCCTTGACATTGACTTCTCTTACATTTATACTTGCCTAGGCTATTATGTTCGCCATCTAATCGATTCTCTGTCATGCACCTTAACATTAACTTTTATTGTAATTTCCCCGGTTGTCGCCCACATCCTAACATTCATCAAATACATTTTAATCTGTTTACTGTTGATTGCATGACGTTCGTATCGCACACTTTCCTCGTTTGCCTACCCATGCAAATACACAACTTTTCAATCGTGTCATTTCCCCCCTTACGAAGGGTAATCATTTAGTTATTTAACTAGAGTATGTTCGTGCTGTGTCATCCACGGGTTTATACTGACTTTTTCCTTGTTATTGTCTGAAGACTTCCGGTGTAAATAACGTGTTCATCACCAGTTCACCTTTTCCAACGCACGTTTATCTATGTCACGATGACAGTATTTTATTATTTTCTAGAAGAAGCAAATGTGTGGTCACAAAAGCCCGAAAGCCCTAAGCCCTAAGCAGCATGGCCAAGGCTCGTCTCTTCCTCTACTAAGTCACGTATACTATAAAATCCTTGTTTAACCCTATCGGCAACCCCCCCCCCCCCACCTCTCTCCCTGCCC